>APFE030981128.1:109833-217328 GCA_000404065.3 Pinus taeda
ACCTTCATTAATCTGGGATTAATGATACTGGTCTAGAACTAGTGGTAGGAGTTGTACCTACTATGACGTTGACTTCGGGTCAGTTGAGACTGGTCTAGGACCAATGGTACATACTTTGAGACTGACCTCTAGTTAGTGTGGTACTGGTTTGGGACCAGTGAGAGTGGTACATACTATGATGTTGACTTCAGCTCAGTTGAGACTGGTCTAGGACCAGTGGTACACTCTCTCAGATTGCAATACTGGTCTAGGACCAGTGGTACACTCTCTCAGATTGCAATATTGGTCTAGGACCAGTGGTAGGAGTTATACCTACTATGACGCTGACTTCGGGTCGGTTGAGAGTGGTCTGGGACCAGTGGGACATACTCTGAGACTGACCTCTGGTCAGTACAGTACTGGTCTGGGACCAGTGAGAGTGGTACATACCGTGACGCTAAATTCGGGTCGGTTGAGATTGGTCTGGGATTAGTGGTACACTCTATGATACTACGATACTGGTCTAGGACCAGTGGTAGGAGTTGTACCCACTATGATGCTGACTTCGGGTCAGTTGAGGCTGGTTTAAGACTAGTGGTACATACTCTAAGACTGACCTCTGGTCAGTGTAGTACTGGTCTGGGACCAATGAGAGTGGTACATACTATGACGTTGTCTTCAGGTCGTTTGAGATTGGTCTGGGACCAGTGGTACATTCTCTGAGACTGCGATACTAGTCTAGGACCAGTGGTAGGAGTGGTACCTATTATGATGCTGACTTTGGGTCGGTTGAGATTGGTCTGGGACCAGTGGTACGCACTTTGAGACTGAATTTGAGTCGGTGGAGGATGATATTGGTCTAGGACCAGTGGTAGGAGTTGTACTCACTATGATGCTGACTTCAGGTTGGTTGAGACTCGTCTAGGACTAGTGGTACACACACTGAGATTGACTTTAAGTCAGTGGAGGATGATACTGGTTTGGGACCAGTGGTAGAAGTTGTACTCACTATGACGCTGACTTCAGGTTGGTTGAGACTAGTCTAGGACCAGTGATACATACTCTGAGACTGACTTTGAGTCAGTATGATACATCCTCAATCATTTATTCTTCTTCATAATTCGGACAAAAGAAGAGTAGAACAGAACAAAGCAGAGCAGAGCAGATCAGAGCAGAGCAGTGCAGATCAATACAGGGTAGAACAAGACAAAGTAGAATAGGCAGAATAGAGCAGAGCAGGACAAGGGTCAGGATGTATAGGGCAGTGCATTTGATGGATGAATAGTAGTTACTAAGAGACAGATTGCAGATGAAGTTCTCCCTAGTTGAGAGGGAGTGTTAAAATTGGCAGCTAGGGCCAAACTTCATGTGGGTAATCTTATTCATGGCTGATAATATTTTATGGAATTATTATCAAGCCGACCTACAACTTATGTAGGCTCAAGAAGACCAAACGTCATGTCTATTCAACCTCTACATTTTAGTATAAATAGAAGAGGACTTCAAGTCATTTCTACACAAACTTGGATCTCTTCCTCTCTCTACTTGGTTTTAGTAGGAGGAGAGATCCTAAGTTGATGCCAATGATGCTGTTGAAGCTGACGATGCTAGTAATTCTGATGATGTCGGTGAAGCCAATAATGCTAGTGACGCTGATGATGTCGGTGAAGCTGATGATGCTGATGATGTCAGTGATGCTGATGATGTCGGTGAAGCTGATGATGCCGGTGATGCTGATGATGTTGGTGAAGCCGATGATGCTTGTGAAGCCGATGATGCTGGTGAAGCCAATGATGCTGGTGATGCCGATGATGTTAGTGATGCTGATGATACTGGTGAAGTAGATGATGCTGGTGAAGCTGATGATGTTGGTGATGTTGATGATGTC
Source organism: Pinus taeda (assembly GCA_000404065.3). NCBI lineage: Eukaryota > Viridiplantae > Streptophyta > Pinopsida > Pinales > Pinaceae > Pinus > Pinus taeda. Next base: position 111,701 of record APFE030981128.1, read on the forward strand.
GGTGAAGCCGATGGTGCCTGTGAAGCCAATGATGCTGGTGATGTCAGTGATGCTGATGATGCTAGTGATGCCGATAATGTCGATGAAGCCGATGACGCTGGTGTTGCCAATGATGCCAGTGATGCCGGTGAAGCCGATGATGCCAGTGAAGCCGATGATGTCGGTGATGTTGATGATGTTGGTGAAGCCGATGATGCCGGTGATGTCGATGATGCTGATGCTGGTGATGTCGATGATGATGATGTTGGCTGATGCCGATGATATTGATGCCGCTGATGCTGATGCCACTGATTTAGGGTTTGCTACTGCTAATGTAAATCAAATTTTATGTACTATTTCTCTCTACTGAATTATTGAAGACAAAAGAAGATTTGATAAAAGGGTCTCCCCATATTAGGGTTTGTCCCTGGCTAGCCGCCACATCTTGTGTCTCTTGTCTTGGCTTGTTTTCTGTTGATCATTTAATGTTCTATCTGCACTTTACTTATGTTCATGTGATTGCTAATTTGTGGATAATAATAAGAAAGATAAGTAAACTGCTCTAAGCATAGAACATAACATAAAATTAACACAAGGTGTGTGATGTATGTCAACGAACAAGCAAGTCATCGCAGAGGGATGAAATGCCTTTGAATCCACAAATAATGTTACAACCCTTTGAAAATTGCGCAATAGATTTTGTAGGACCTATTCAGCCCCAAGGGAAGACAAGCGCGAGGTACATTATCACTACAACAGAGTACTCGACTCGTTGGGTAGAAGCGTAGCTGGTGAAGGATTGCACGAGCGCGAATGCTCTAAAGTTTCTATTTGAGCATGTATTGACGTGATTTGGATGTCCATATATTTTGATGAGTGATTGGGGTATGCACTTTCTGAATGAAACGATTAGTGCGCTGACAGAATAATTTCAGGTGTATCACCAAAAGAGCACAACTTATCACCCACAGGCTAATGAGACAGTGTAGGAATTCAACAAACTACTGGAGACCGCGCTGACCAAGGTTTGCAATGCTTAGCAAAATGATTGGGACCTACGCATACCTGCAGTATTGTGGGCTTATTGGACAACATGCAAAAAGCTAACGGAACAGACACCCTTTAGGCTGGTATACAGGGTTGAAGTGGTAATGCCTATGGAGTACAACGTGCCTAGTCTATGCATAGCAATGCTCACAGGTATGATGGATCATGGAGCCCTAGAAGAGAGGCTTGCACAATTGGATGAGCTTGAAGAAGAGATATTTTTGGTTGGATTTCACCAGCAGGTGCAAAAGCAGCGCGAAAAAGTGTGGCATGACCAATATATTAAGCTGCACAATTTTAAGGTGAATGACTTGGTGTTGTTGTATGATAGTAATTTTGATAAATTTCTAGGGAAATTCAGAATGTATTGGCTCAGGCCCCATGTTATTAAGGATAATATCGATGGTGGCGTGGTCTAGCTGGTTAAGTTGAATGGTGATCCCTTCCCAGGAAAGGTGAATCACAATCAATTAAAGCCATACATAGGTGGCCTAGCTATCTGACTAGGTGACATAAGCACAGTATTAGCACTCTGGGCAGCTGAAAGGAGGCACATGACTATAAAATACACTGCCCAGGTTAGGGAGCTGTACGATTTCAGGACTGCGTGAAGCAGCGAAGTGTCACAGGGTCTGTGACAACGTGAAGACAGCTACGCTAGCATGTATGTCTACTGGAAAGTGACTGTTAAAGTCACTATTCACGATTTGATGGTTGGTTTGAGGCCAAATGGAGTGGGTGACATGCATTTAAGGAAGCCTTTATGGCTTGGATTCTTGAAAATATGCTACCAATATAGCATTAATGGGCCGAATGTGGGGGGAACGGTAGAATTTTAACTCAAAAGGCCCTATAAATTATAAGTGGTTGTCCAGCAAAAAACACTTGGAATTTTGAAAATTCAGTTGTTGTGCTATCAAGTGTGTATGGACCTTACAAATTTTGAGGCTTTAAGAGCAAGTTCAGTGTTTGCAACATTGCCAAAGGAGATGCAAGACCTCTTGACTAGAATGATGTCAACACCCGAGGAAGCCGTGCAGGAAATTGTCGTAGTAGAAGCCCCAGAGAGTGCTGGAGCAATAGTTGAGGCCCCAAAATCACCCAAAACACTGGGACCTAAGAAGGATAAGAAAGCTATGATCCCGGTGCACGTCTCGCCATGAAACCCACAAAGGACCAAGCTCACCTTGCAGGAAAAGGGGAAGGCCATTAATCTGGAGGTCGACGAGGAGGAATCTGAAGAAATCCTGGTGGATGAGGAGGATGTGGAAATGGAAGTTCAAATGGGCAGACCCTATTACCCAGTTACCTGAATATTTTCCTCCGCACAAGGGCAAAGCCAAGGTTTCTAAGGACATATACGATAGCAAGAGCTCCTTGCAAACTCCATTGCTCCCAGATGATATTGTTTTTGAGGGGCCACACTTAGGGCGAGTTCTTGTGCTGAAGTTTTAATATTGGGACCTCGCGAATCATGAGGAATTATTGCATTTAGCGACTGAGTAACTAATGCATTGACGGATTGACGTGACAGTTGGAACGATTGAATTGGAGCCACACACATGGCTCAAGGGTGTAGCGAAAGCCAGGTTGTTAAACCTGCTCTGGGTGCCTCATTGCCACTGCACCCCAGTAACCGTCTTCATCATCAGGCAGCTGCTTTGCTTGGTGCATGATGGATGTTTGTGGTTGGAGGAGCCCATTCCCATCATAGATCACTTGATTCATCGGATCACATAGCTGCCTTACTCAGGGAAGGATCTAGCCAATATATCAAAAGGAAAAGGTGGCGAGTTGGCCCTCGTGGAAGCGATGAAGAAGAAATTCAAGTTGGAGAATAAGAAATGAGGATATGGAATCTCTAGAATTAACAACTCTGCAGTCAAAATTGCAACACAAATTTTAGCAGGGAAAGTGATGCGGAAGTGCCATGTGGATGAGGTGACTGCACTAATGATTGCACTAACGGCTCAATGCACTGAAGGAGTCCAGTTCAATTGGGTGAATTATCTATGTGGCGAGTTCCTTGCGAACCATCGTGAGACACAGGAGTAGGGAAAGACATTTCGCTATGTGTGGCTCCTATTGTCAATCATACGGGTGGCATGAGAGCTGCCCGAAGACAGCTAATTCCCTTCGGTTGCGCCGGACCTTCCAAAGGCAGCAAAGTACTCTTCACTATGGGTGACCAAGGACATGCAGCGTACAAAAGAAAGCAAGATATTTTGGATCTTGATGGAGATGAGTATCCAGATGGGGATCAATCGCAAGCCTTGGTTACCGCCCATAGTATACACCAGTTTACAGAGATTTGCAGAGTTCAAAGTGGATTTCCACCATGTCTTTATCAGGGCGCGGAAGGACCCTACAAAGACATGGCATATCCTACCATATTTGGTGACTGATGATGTAATTTTCACAGTCCTTAAGTCTTGGCCACTGGAGTGGTGCACTCTAGCAGGCTTCGCAGTGGAAATGGACAAGTCCACCACGCAGCGTAACAAGGAATAAACCAAGCTCTGAATGGTGCAGTTGGCGAAGAAGCGTAGAAAGGAAGAAGCAGGGGCTAAGGCCTAGGCAGCACACGATGCTACAAAATTGGCGGAACAATAGCAAACAGGAGGAGAAGAGTGCAAAGGACAGAAGTCACCTTCACCCGGGACTGAGGCAAAAAACAGAGATAGAAAAAGGTGGCACGGATTTGCAGATGACATCCACCAAACTCAAGCGTCTGTGATCGTGAGAACAGGCAGTGCCATGAAAGAAAACCAAGGCGTCAAATACATCCTTCCACCCAATCACCCTCGATGAGGGGGATTTATATGCTATCAGAGAAAAGGTGAGGGATGTCACCACGGAGGCCCTCCAACAGTTTGAAGAACATCAACAGTTGGTATTGGGGCCCCTCCATATAGAGCTGCAGGAGTTGCAGGATCACAGTCCACAGGCTGCCATATTGTTTACCAGCCTCATGATTGGTACTTCAGTTGCTAAGGAGATGTTGTGCACAAGGGTGACCAACACGATAATGCTACCAGATGGGGCACTCACTACAGAAAAGGAGGCCGACAGGCCCACAATCAGCAGTTTGAAAGGGGTAGGATTGAATATGGTCATGCTCCCTTAGGAGATGCTCTACCTCTTGCAAGATGGAGTTCGTGGAACTCAAGGCCTGGGAGAGTCGGGCTATGTAGGTGATGAGCGAGCAGCGCATCAACATCGAGCATTTGGGTCTACAATGCAATGAGGCAGTGGAGCAGAACAAGAAAATAATGTAGGTAGTGGAGGAAGCCTGTCGAATGGTCTCGGAGTTGGACATTCAGGCAGAAGAATCGGTAGAAGCATGCGTCCGCAAGTTAGCCACAGGGGTGCGTGATTCTCGAGCAGAAATGGCCGGGTTCAGTTGGAGCTGAACCCATAGATCATAGAATTGTAGTTGAGGGCTCAACCTTCAACTCCGCTAGAAGTCAGGGAACAATGAACCACTGCTGTTACAACAACAATAGTAGCGATCGACAGTACAATAGCAGATTGCATGTAGCTTTTTGAACAACCATTCGAGGCCCTTACCACCCTGTAGGAGGACCCGAATGTAGAGCACCTGGAGAAAGAGGCATGTGAGCTACAAAAAAAATATGACGAGGTCAAAGGGACCACGCAGACAGTTTCCCTTACATAGAGGCTCGCACGGATGCAGGAGGCAAAGGCGCTTAAGGAACAGGTGGATGTCACTTGGCATAAAGAAGCGGTCTTAAAAGAACGCCTATAGCCATGAATAGATGAGGCTTATGCAATCATAGCCTCCATTGAAGGAAAGCTTGTGCAACTATAGGTAGCTCAGCAAAAGATTCAGGGGAGCAGTTCAGTAGCAATCACTGAGCAGCACGTGGAAGAAGTCCAGCAGGCGGATGCTTAGTGCGTTGCCGAAGTTGCATTGATCCAAACGAAGCTCAGAGGTCTTCATGCTAATATCTCCGCACCTACAGAGTGACTCGAGGGTGAGTCACGATGTTTGTGTTCGGGCCTGTTGGGCGCAAGATCCCCCAAGGGAATTTTTGGGACTAAAAGTGCATATTTTGGTCATAATTTTGTAATCCATGTGTAAAGAATCCACATTTTGTGGTCACAGAGCGCGTAAATGTTAAAGAGTCATAGGGTTGTCCACGCTTATTTTGGAAATGTAATGTTGGCTATAGAAGATCTACCCATGGTCTGCGGACCATGGGATTGTATAAATAGAGCTAAGCTCTAAGTAGTTAAAGAGAATGAATCAATCAAGTAAGATCTAACATGTATGAGAGATAGCTATGAAGTAGAAGTCTAAGTGTTGGGTCATAGTGTAGGTAGAGGCTCTGCAGTTGAGTGCACAAAGGCCTAGAAGTCTGCAGCTAAGTGCACGAACCCCTGCAGTTGAGTGCGCAGGGTGGGTCGAGTTTGTAATTGTTTGGAATTATCAATAAAGAGAAGTATTCTACAATTTTTACGTCTTTATTTCCCGTTTATTCATCTGGTTATGTTGGGTATGAGTTTCACTTATAATGCTTATATGATGCGTGAATATATGTAATTGTGTTGGTTAAGTGAATGTAAGTAAGAACATCTGTTTACGTGAAGCTAACTAAGATTTGTTAATAAGACAAGTAGGATACTTAGCGTAGTTTGGGAAATATTGCAGCTCGCTGGCCTAGCAGTATGAAAGTATATCAAGCCTTGGTTAGGGCTGTGCGAAAGCCAATTGTACTCTTTTGCGAAGGTGCTGAAGGGTGGAACAAAGGACTAAGAAAACTACGTGAAGGCATGTATAGTCGGAATAAACTGACATCACATCCATCTCAAGGGTGCGGAAACTTGGTTCCAACATCCCCCCATATTGCTTCGGGTGAGACTTTAGTCCACGCTCCACAGGCTGATGCTGAAAGGGCCAATAGTGTAGGGATTTGTTTGGCTAACTAACGCTGAACTTGGGCCAGGCCCCTTCAAGCATACATTGACCTCTGGCGAACGGTATCGTGCCAAGTGGCATGATGTTATTGGAGTTGATTTGGACAAGTTTGATTGGTTGGTTAGGGCCAACCATAGGCTGCCACGTGGTCCAGCCAGGGGCCACCATGTGGTAGACCTAAGGCCACCAAAAATTCATTTAAGGTCTGGGCAATAGCAACGTAGGTCGAACCCGCGACCTCCAAACTCCAAGCGCCAAACCATTTCCAATATGCCACACTGTTATGTCTTAATAACTATGGGATTCAACTTTTATTTAAATGTTAAGTCCGCACCATTCGGAGGAAGGGGACAACCCACGCGGTTAGCCCCTAGCCATATGGCCACCCACAAGATTAAAACAGAGTGGAGTGGGGGCCCGGTCGATGGGGGTGGGCCATTGGCCATAACCCCGGGCACGTGGCCCCCATGTCGCCCAAAATTTTTAGATTTAAGGCCTTATAGGGCATTTAATCTATCTAACAATTTCGCCCAAAATTAGGCGACAACGATCCTCGATTAGTAGAATTAGAAGCGAATTAGTAGGATGGTGCTGGATTTTGGGGAAATTGTGGTGTAGTTAGCAAAAAGACTTGGTGAAGCCATAACTTCTTTAGTTTTTGACCAAATCAGGAGCAAAAAGAGGCTAGACATGCATTTTTGGGCATTTTGGCGCCATTGGAATAGGTTTCAGAGCTATCTGAGCATTGCAAACTGATGTATTCACACTTTTGAGCATAATAGAGAGGGCCAAGCCATTGGAAGCTGGACCAAGGAGACGTAGCCTAGGCGGGGTGAACTCCTTCATCATGTGTTGTTGTGATACTGTTTTGGAGATGTTCATGTTTGTTATATGTTATTGTTTAGTCATTTATTTATGTTAATTTGTACATGAAATTTACATAAAAACACTCAAAAAATTGTGTTAGAACTTGTAATTAACCTCATGAATCCTCAAGAAATTTTACATACATTGAAGAGGAATTTAGCACAACAAAACTAATTTTCCCATTCAGATCAAGTGTGATATCAGAGCTCTTGGTTTTCTTTGTGAAAGGAGGATTTAACTATTTGCAAGTGAATCTGATGCTTACAAGGTTGAAGCTCAAGAGAGGAGAAGGAAAGCTCGTTGAAGGTCCTGAAGTTGGGTCAAGGAGAAGGAGTGCAAGATTGCCACAATCTCCACCACAAGTTCTACCTCAAATTGTGGTTGAAGTTTCAGTGAGCATGTCACATGAAAGAGAGCTTGAAATTATGATAGAAGATGAGAAGGTTTTGGGAAGGCTTTCTTTGACATGGCAGAGATGGTGAAAATCCTCTATGAAGAGAGGAATACAAGACTGCAAGGTGAAATATCCAAGCCTCCAAAAGGAGAAGGTTCTTCAGGAGGAGGAGGTAATGGAAATGGAGGAAAACCTCCATCCTCTCCACCATCATATTCATATTCATCTTCATAGGCATCTTCACCCTCTTCCACTAATACAACCCTTACTCATACTCATCAACATACCTCAAAAGGAATTGGTAAAACAAACTTGTTAAAAATTGATGTTAAATTTGAACTACCCATATATAATGGTGAAGTGAATGCAGAGAAGCTTGAAAATTGGGTTCATCAGTTGGAGGTCTATTGTAGAATTCAAAACCTTCAAGATGATGACATAAATATCCAGCTAGCTTCCTTGAGGTTGGAGGGTACAACACTTGTATGGTGGGAAGCCAAGACAAAAAAAGAGATAAAAAAACATGGTAAGATCTCAATTTCTTGGTCTAATTTCATTGCTGCAATTAAAAGAGAATTTTACCCTCTAGCATATATGCAGAAAGTCATCCTGAATTGGTAGAACTTTAGACAACTTACAGGTCAAAATGTGGAATATTACACCCAATAATTTAGAAGGTCTCTAATGTTAGGTGTAGATTTGCAATCACAAGATGCGTTACTAAAGTATATAGGGGGTTTACATAGTTACCTTAGGCATAGTATCCTTATGTTTAATCCCAATAATCTAGATGAGGTTTGTGTGAAAGCCACTCATCTTGAGGTAAGAGGGAAAAGTCCTGCCAATTCAGGATGGATTTCTGCATATATGATAGAGGGTAAATGTTTTGGAGAATTTGGTATCTACGGATAAATACTAATTCCATAGATAAGTAGCCATATCTAGAACAACAGTTTAAAGCACTTTAGCCTTTTCCTTATAAGCAATAGATAAGACAAAGAAGATGAGAAGACCTACTTGTAGTTCTGCTTTCCTTTTTTCTCCTTTGTATCGATCCTGTTGCTCCTTCCCATACTTAACACGCTCGAGAAGTACATGTAAACATCAACATAAGACAAAGAACTAATCAAAGCAAAATATCTAATGAATACAAGTAAATGGAATCATATACATTCACACATATAAGCATCATATAACAAGATAAGAAAATGGGAAAAAGGTTCAAATACTTAATTGAATAGAAGAAGGAATTACAACCATCAAGTCTGATTCGAAGTAACTCATCCAGCTTGGATCCCATCCACATCACATCAAAAGCATGAAAAACTTGTAGCATAACAATACTTATCTCAAAGTCAATTTTCATAGCAACATTATCTCCTTACAATTCAACATAGTCCAGTTCTTGATCACTTAGACGAGTGCTCAATTTATAGGAAGATAAAGGAGGTTATGTCTTAAATGCGGGTATTTAATGGCCTTCCATACTTAGAATTAGTTCCATTGAGGAAGGGATGATAGGATAGGATGAATCTTAACTCAATCCTCATCCATTTTCGAGCTCATAGGAGTTGATAAGTGAGGGAAACTTCTAGATGACTCCAAGAGATAAGAATATTCCCCCAAACCCTATGTGAATTTCGCTCAATCTCACCCAATGCAGGTGAAAGAGGGCCTAAGTGCTCTGTAGAGAACCTTGGCATGGATTCAACTACTTTGCAGTGCACCCTTACATGGGCCTACCTATGCTGGTCCCTTTAGAGATCATTTCAGGGTCTTCAAGTCGAAACAGTCTGGGAAGGAGGCATTCAAAAGGGTGACTTATCTAGGGCATGTAGCAAATGAAATTAGGGTTTGATAAGCCCTAAAACACTGATCTAGATGATGGGAGTGATGTGCCCAAATGAATCTATAACAGCTGCCCTAAAGCATGAAGTTGAAAAATGTAAATGTCGAATGAAATGCTTTACGATGCGATGAAGAGGTTTCGAAGTGGAAGGTGACCTGCATTAGTTACAATACATATATCATGATATTTGATTTTTACATGAATTGCTGAGGGAAGGCATACCCATTCTCAACATATAAACTTTCATTACATGTGCATAGATAGTCGTCTAGAGATATAGACCCATGAATGGATGACCATCAATGTAAGGCCATTGTACATATGGTTTAGTACTCCTAAAATCGCAGCCCAGATGGATGAAACTAGATCCAGGGTCTTCTATCTCATTCAATCATTCTCTCAAGTACGAGTCTAACCATGTGAATATGTGATCTGAATTCGAACATGGGAAGACACTGTTTGATTACTAGCCAATGATGTAAGTTGTTAACAGACGCGAGAGAAATCACCAATAATGATAATGATCCTCAAGGTACTGTAGTACATTCTGCATGGTGTGAATGGATGATTTGATGTTGAACACCATACAAAGTCTTTCGGTCGAAGGCTAGTGATGTCAACATATTGTTGGAAGCGAGAAAATTGCCATTGATGTATGCAAGCCTCAAGGTACTGGAAGGGTGTTTCTAAGTCAACTTCTTGGATAATGTGCTATTGTTGACAAGAAGTGACTCGTCACAGGAGGGCCTTGATGTATCCCACATCAATGACACGAAATAAGTGTAATGATTTTGGAGATGAAATTTGACTGATGACACAAGGTTCATGAATTGCGGTCATGAAAATGAAGGTTTATGGTATTGCAAAGGATGAATTTTAACTGGATGAATTCTCTTGAACATGTTGGTGACATTGAAATGAATTAGTAGCATTGAACCAAAACAAAGTGATGGATGGTATGATAGACCAACAGTATGATTACCATCAAGCTGATAACCCAACCCAAGTAGTCACAATGATGAAGTGAAAGTGTCATGTTCAAGAGCGACCTGCTACCAAAAGTGGTTTACCCCTTTTTCCATTTTCCCTATTCATTGCTGACCAGTAACTCTTTATTTTTTATCAAGCTTGAGGAGGATAACATATTCTTGTTGTATAATTCCACCCTTCAAGTGAATCCATCACTATGTGATGTTTTAACGAGTCTAGCGAAGGTGAAACTCGATCTTGTCATGATCGACAAGTTTGTCACTATTTGATGTTTTAACGAGTGTAACGACAATGATAACTCAGTCCTTTTCATGTTTAGAGAGTTTGAAAAGGGACGAAAAGAAAACTCCACAAGTTATTTTTCATAGATTTGTCTCTCAAGCTCGAAAAAGCATAAAACAATATGAGAGAGAACCTATTGACCATGTTTGATCAACGTATTCGTTTTTTGTAAGGAATCTATCTCAGCTTGAAAAAGGGTTAAAACTATACTAAGTAGATGTCATTTCCAATCCATTGACAGGCTGAAAAGGACAAGCGCTTGAAGGAACTTCTCAAAACATGTTGATTTATGTGAAGAGCCTAGCTAATAGACCACTCATTGCAACTATTCCTCAAAAAGGGTAAAACAACCAAGTGAAAGCGTATGATTAGCCAAGCAAATACTGACAATGGAAGGAGAAAAACCAAGGCTCATCTAACGAAAAAGGCTGATAGAATGGCAATCACGAGGGTTAAAATGGAGATGGGTTCATTTTTACACAAGCTTGAACCATAGGGAACTATGCTTGGATTCAATTTCATGTTTATACAAGCTTGAAATGAAAAACTATGCTTGGATTCAGTTTCATTTTTACACAAGCTGGAAACGAAAAAATATGCTTGGATTCAGTTTCATTTTTACACAAGCTTGAAATGAAAAACTATGCTTGGATTCAGTTTCATTTTTACACAATCTTGAAATGAAGAACTATATTTGAGATTGGTTTACATGCCCCCATCATGATGAAAGGCAGAGTCTCTTGTAACCAGATGGAAGTCACTGTGTGAAGCAGGACAATTATCCAACACCTTCTTGGCTTCGTCCAGATAGGGACAAAGGTGAATGGGGTGATTCCCTTCACATAACATACAGGGAAACTTAACTTTACGACTAGGTGCATGCCCCCCAAGCTTCATTACATTCACCTAAGTAGAATTATCGTGGCTATCAGGTGGATGGAATGAAGGTTATTTTACGAGATCAAGTGAAAGAGTTGACTGGGATTTTACGAGATCTAATCAAAGATTCGACTTGGAACTTTGCTCAAGGGGACCTTGTTTAATTTTTTAATGAGATTGACAAAAGACAAGGAAATCTACTTAGATTCCTTGTTTCATTGTTTAACAAGCTTGACACAAGACAATGAACTATCCTCAGGGGAGCTGTTTCATTTTTTTAATGAGGTTGACACAGTAAAAGAACTATCCTCATGTTCCTTGTTTCATTTTTTAATGAGGTTGACACAAGATCTGGAACTATCCTCGTGGAAGTTGTTTCATTTTTTAATGAGGTTGACATAGTAAAAGAACTATCCTCATATTCCTTGTTCACGACTCATAAGATGTCATGAATTCCAAGAGGTTCTCATAAGATGGGAGAGTAATGCTCTAGAAGGGATCTGTAGCAAGGAATCCATTATAGATCTGGTTCCAATGCCTGCAGTACATAATGTACAGCATCATGGAATTGATCGTCCGTTGATGTAGGCATGGAATGGGTTGACACATAATTAACTTGTGGCGGGGAAGATACCATTGGGACAAAAGGAACATTTAGGGAGGATGGTTGACTGGAAGCCATATTTGGATTGGGAAATGAAAGCTGGTCAATGGTGACAATTCTTCCTTCATGTGGGAAACACATCACTTGAAAGAGTGTTGAAACAATAGCTCCCATGTCATAAACATAGTCGCACCTAAGAAGTAAATTGTAATCTAAAGGGCCTGGGACTACCATCACATTTAGATAAACGATTTTTCCTCCCAAAGTAATAGGAAACTGAGGAAGGATCCCTAATGGTTGACTGGTTCCTCTGTTAAAAGCCAATAGATTCTGGGTAACTGGCACAAGCAACAGTGAACTGAGTTCTTTCCAAGAAGTGGAGGAAAATATACTCAAAGATGCACCTTCATCTATAATAGTGCCATATACAATCATATTACAAACTTGTACTATGATCTGGAAAGGCACATAAGAAGGAAGATAGAATCCTTCCAGTTGATTCCAATCAAAGGAAACGGCTAGACTACTTGGAGGGGGTACATAAGAACGAGAGAATTATCCCCTTGAGTTACGAGAATGGGAGGATTTTCCTCCTATATTGATGGAACATGAGGGTTGCCTCCAAGCTCATTGGAATCTAAAGAAATGAAAAGAATTTGAGTGGTATCATACTCACTCTCTACAGGAAAGGTTCGATTAACTGAAGGTGAATCGGGTCAATTGTTTCCTCGACCTGTGATCGGTCAGGTATAGACTCATGGGATTCACATTCAGAGAGAGTGGATTTGATCAAATGTTGATTTGGGTCAGTCACTTTATCAACTAGTGAAGGATTAAGGGACAATCTCTTGTAACCATATGGAAGTCGTTGCAGTGAAGCAAGGCAGTTATCCAACACTTTTTTGGCTTCATCCAAATAGGGACAAAGGTGAATGGGGTGATTCCCTTCACATAACCTACAGGGAAAATTAACTTTACCCTTCTTTCCATGAACTTTACTACCACTAGTTGATGGTGTGTCACCAGCATGATCTCCAGAAGTTGATGAAATAGGATGATGTGAACAAGAAGATCATTCTTCTAAGATCTGAGGAATATTAGGACAATTTCAAAGAAGAGGGTTTCCTGTAAAAAGTTTGCATGAATATCAAACTTTGTGAGGCTTGATGGATGGTTTCTCATCAGAAGTTTCATTCAAAGAAATGGTTGCTTGGTTGCCTGTCTACTGAATTTTCTTCTTCTTCTTCTTCTTCTTCCCTTTCTTCTTCTTCTTACCCATTTGGTTACTAGTACCAATACTTTCACCAGGCGAAGAGGAAGAAAGGGAGGAAGAAACAACCAAAGAAGAAGGTAAAGGGTCAACTTTAGGATCAATAGGAGGTTGATTTTATCAAGTTGGAGGAGTACTCGATTGTGAAGAAATCACGAAATTTTGAACCAAGGAGGTTGAAAATAACCATACTGGAAAACCAATGGTAAGTCGCGGAAGGGACAATGTAGCCATATAAGGAGCACCAATATTTTTGAAAGGAGGAAAAGGACTAGGATTCCCATCAAAAGGAATTCCTTGATCAACGGACTCTGGATTTGTTGCCATATGTCTCAACCTAAGATCAACTAAGGAGTGAGCGTGGAGGATGTTATCCATGGTCAGTTAAATTTATTTTAATCAAAATAACAAAACAAAACAAAAGAGGGATGATCTAGGAAAAAGGATTACCAAGTTACTGTGAACTGCAGAATACCTCCCGGTGAACCAAGAAGTACGGGCAGGTAATCTCCTCGAATGCTATGTTCGGTGTATCATAATGTACAAGGCAGCCGACTTGGTTACCTAAGGATGGATAGCAACCTAGTGTTGTCCTCCCATATAGACCTGTTAGTACGCAAAGGTCCAATCGGTATTAGTGCTGTCTAATGTGAAACTGCACAATGAGAGCATTCCCATATACTTTATGTACTGTAACACTGCCCTATATACCCGAAAGTATGTGGACGAGCTACTATATACTCACCTATGTGGAATGAGGTATCACACTCAGGATGTATTGTAGACAAGTTAGCATAAGTTGCTATGTTTTACGACGTCAAAACACGTTTCTAGCCTAGAACCTCTAAATGTTTTGTGCTAGGTGACAATGCTCCATTAGGTTAATTCGGATGAATTTTAAGTTGATCTTCTTCACCACGTGATGTATATTTACAATTCCTAAAATGTTACTAATATGATTAGCATTCTTCTCCTTCAATTTAACATTGAAAACCTTAGCTAGTAGGGAAAGAGCAATCCGATCTTTGACAAAGAGAAAAGAGCACATCTAATGAAATTTCCCTACCTATTCCTTTCAAGCATTCACAAACTACGATATGAACGATGCAAGTTTTTCTTTTCAATTTCCTTAATGTTAAGATGAATAAAAGGAAAATAATGCACATACAATCAATCAATCTTTTTGTAAGAACAAAGACTTTATGACAGTTCCTTTTTGAAAGAAATGAAGACTTTACGACACTTTGTTTTGAACAAATATTAATCGAATATAATCTAACTTGGCAATGAAATGATAATGATAAATAAATAATTTAAGAAACATTAATCAATCAAGCCAAAGTAGGGCTGGAAAGAGGAAATACAAATTGATTTCAGAGATACTACAATCATTGATCTGTCAACAAGCATAAATAGAACGAAATTTGGAGAAAATCAAGCCAAAGGTAGAATTTTTGGCTTAAGGAGGATCAGCGCATCCCTGAATGGGAGACCGTGCACTGTAGAGCACTGTCTCTAAGCCAAGGGTGCTCTATAAAGCACTATCCCCTGACCAAGGGTGCTCTGGTTACAGCCATTCCTAGAATAGGCATTTTAGTGCAAATTTTGACCAAAAATACTTCAAAATGGTTGAAACGAGATCAATGAAGGCAAGTAAAGTCTACTAGGGTGTCCTAGGATGTGGATAAGCTACTTGGAACAATGGTATCATCCCCATCAGAGTCGCCAGTTTGTTATGAAGAATTTGGTATCTACGGATAAATACTAATTTCCTAGATAAGTAGTCATATTGAGAACAAGAGTTTAAAGCACTTTAGCATTTTCCTCTAAGCAATAGATAAGACAAAGAATATGAGAAGACCTACTTGTAGTTCTGCTTTCCTTTTGTCTCCTTTGTATCGATCTTGTTGCTCCTTCTCGTACTTAACATGCTTGAGAAGTACCTGTAAACATCAACATAAGACAAAGAACCGGTCAAAGCGAAAGATCTATTGAATACATTTAATGGAATCAGATACATTCACACATATAAGCAGCATATAACAAGATAACCATATGGGAAAAAGGTTAAAACACTTTATTGAATAGAAGAAGGAATTACAACCATCAAGTCTGATTCGAAGTCACTCCTCTAGCTTGGATCCCATCCACATCACATCAAAAGCATGAAAAACTTGTAGCATAACAATACTTTTCTCAAAGTCAATTCTCATAGCAACATTATCTCCTTACAATCCGACATAGTCCAGCACTTGATCACTTAGATGAGTGCTCAATTTATAGGAAGATGAAGGAGGTTATGTCATAAATGGGGGTATTGAATGGCCTTCCATACTTAGAATTAGTTCCATTGAGGAAGGGATGAGAGGATAGGATGCATCTTAACTCATTCCTCATTCATTTTAGAGCTCATAGGAGTTGATAAGTGAGGGAAACTTCTATAGGACTCCAACAGATACGAATATTCCCCCAAACCCTATGTGAATATCACTCAATCTTGCCCAACGTAGGTGAAAGAGGGCCTAAGTGCTCTGCAAAGCACCCTGGCATGGACTCAACTACTCTGCAGTGCACCCTTACATGGGCCTACCTACACTGGTCCCTTTAGAGATTATTTCAGGATGTCCTCAAGTCATGAAACTGTCTGGGAAGGAGGCATTCAAAAGGGTGACTTGTTTAGGGCATGTAGCAAATGAAATTAGGGTTTGATGAGCCCTAAAACACTGATCTAGATGATGGGAGTGATGTGCCCAATTGAGAAGATGAGAAGGTAATGGAAATGGAGGCAAATATCCACCCTCTCCACCATCATCTTCATAGGAATCTTCACCCTCTTCCACTAATACAACCCTTACTCATACCCATCGGCATACCTCAAAAAGAATTGGTAAAACAAGCTTATTAAAACTTGATGTTAAATTTGAACTGCCCATGTATAATGGTGAAGTAAATGTAGAGAAGCTTGGAAATTGGGTTCATCATTTGGAGGTCTATTGTAGAATTCAAAACCTTCAAGATGATGACATAAAGATCTAGCTAGCTTCTTTGAGGCTGGAGAGTGCAACACTTGTATAGTGAGAAGCCAAGACAAGAAAAGAGATTAAAAAACATAGTAAGATCTCAATTTATTAGTTTAATTTCACTGCTTCAATTAAAAGACAATTTTACCCTCTAGCATATATGCAGAAAGCCATCCTGAATTGGCAAAACTTTAGACAACTTAAAGGTCAAAATGTGGAAGATTACACCCAATAATTTAGAAGAAGGTCTCTAATGTTAGGTGTAGATTTCAATCACAAGATGCGTTACTAAAGTATATAGGGGGTTTACACAGTTACCTTAGGCATACTATCCTTATGTTTAATCCCAATAATCTAGATGAGGTTTGTGTCAAAGCCACTCATCTTGAGGCAATAGGGAAAAATATTCCAGAAGAGGGTAGTAAAAAGCCATTTAAGGATAAAGGAAAAGAAAAGGGTTTCAGAGGGGAAGGAAAGAGAGAAAATAACATGCAAGCATTGTTCCAAAGAGGGTCATGAAGAAGCTCATCATTGGAAGCTTCATCCTGAGATGAAACCAAAGAAATTCAACAACAAGGGAAAACGAAAGACAGCTGGAACCACTCAACGGGATTTGGGATCTGATTCGGGTGATGAAACTAAAATTACAGCCATGGGTATGAAAGGAAAAGAATCCATTGTTAACACTAGTACTTCAAATTTACACAATGAAATGAAGAGGATATAAAATTTTCACATAAGGGTGATCTCAAAATATAGAAAAATTGATACTCCCTTTGATAGTGGCTCTCAAGCCAATCTCATCTTTGAAAACATTGTCAAAATTTTAAACTTGGAAACCATTCCACATAATAATCCATATCCATTAGGATGGGTGTGTGACAATGCACAATTTCAAGTAACTAGAAAGTGTAGACCAAATTCTCCATTACTACAAATTTCATAGATGAAGTGGAACTTGATGTTGTGCCATTAGACATGTGGTATAGTTTTGGGCGGCCAATATCTCTATGACATAAAATCTATCTTCCATAGACATGAAAATAAATACCATTTGTTCAAATATGGAGTAGAATACATTGTAAGATCCCATAGAAAGAAACTAAATATTTCACTTGTAAATGTGGGGCAGATGAAAAGAGTAGTGAATTCTAGCAAGAATTTTGTGCTTCTAATGATCAAACCCAAGAATGATATTGATAATGAAGCTTTTCAAGGTTATGACTCAAGATTGAAATTTGAATTGGTTTATGTTGTTAACTAATATGATGAGATGTTTCAGGAACCAAAATGATTGCCTCCCAAGAGAGGAATCCAACATGAGATACAATTGCAGCAAGATAGTCCTCTTCCTAACATTGGCATGTACAGGATGTTAGTGATGGAAAGTGAAAAAATTAAAAATAAAATTCAAGATTTTTTGGATGACTCCTCATAAGGACTACTCACTGGCTTCACATTAGCAAAGGGAGCCTTTGCATTGATGGAATTTAAAAAAAACCCGACCAATACCAAACAATGGAATAACACATAACTCACCCGATAAAGCAGTTTCTTGTGTGCTATGTGTCGACTGATAAATGGAATTGGGTGACCACCCCAACTACCACTTACCACTTAGAACCTGCACGATAAACCATTTCTTGTTATGAAACTACTTTTCTCGCGCATTAACACTCACACATTTTACCCACGCGATGATCGTCAATCTAACGGATCTGTTGATCTGACGATCCAGATCAACTTTCGGCGATTCCTCACCTTCCACCATTACTGTCTATCGATCTGTAAGATCCGACAATTCTTCTATGCGTTTGATTGTTTGTAAATGGAATCTGTTTTAAAACATAGTTCTGCGCTGCCACCTCTGTTCTCATGACACACCAAACAACAATAACTCGCTTAACCTTGGATCGCCATCGATCCTTACAGTGATCGATGGTCGATCAAACCTACAACACAGAATATTTGGACTATTTATGAAACAACACACAACCACACAATTCAACACAAAGCACAATTTTATATTATACATAATAATTACAATCTAAGGCATTTCAGCCTTAATCATACTTTCCCCTCTCGACTACATTGAACCCACACTCTGTTTTCACAGTTTTTTTACTTTGTTTTTTGCTTTTTGTTTTGTTTATTTGTTTTTGTTTGTTTTTTTTTATTTTGTTTTGTTTTGTTTTTTGTTTTTTTGTATTTTTTTTCTTTTTTTGTTTTGTTTTTGTTTTGTTTTTGTCTCTCTATATCTCTCCTCTTACACACACAGATTCTCTTTATATAAGAAATTACAAAAGCTGTGGATCATCTAAGATCCACGATTTCCTCCCACAATCATTCAATCATATCCCTAATCTCTCATTATGCATACATGGCAGATAATTACATTAAATAAGTCTTTTAGAGACTTATCAATTCCATCAAATTAGCTCTGTTTTAGCAGAAATTTGATCCCGGTTTACATGATTGTCCACGTCTCCTCCTCCATAGCTTTGGATTCCAAATTTGATTAAGAGTGCTCAGATGCTCCTGCATCATATGGTCCATTTAGAATTCTGGAAAAGGTTGGTGACAATGCCTTTAGGTTGGATTTTCCTTCATATTTGCAAATTTATGCTGTTGTTAATGTGGAAAATTTAAGGTTGTATGAGCCTCCTTTGATTGAATATCAAAGAGATAATGTTAAAATTCCTTCCATTGAAGGTTTCTCTCTTGAATACCTTGATGAACTACAATAAGACACCATTCTTGACAGAAGAACAAGGTCTTCAAAACGAGGGAATGTGGATTACCTTCATGTGGGGATCAAAGGAACAAAAGCCAAATGGATTTAGATTGGAAAGGTGAGGGAACTATACCCTCACCTGTTGAACAACTGAAAGTGATCTTTTGGGGTCCAAAAGGATTCCATTGGGGGGGAATGATCAGATGCTCAAAAATTTGCTCAAAATTCAAAGTTTTTGGATTGGTGTGGAACTTGAATGGCCGTGTAGTGTTTGTCATCCTAAATCTGTCGCAAATTGTTTCGCATGAAACAAACTCTATATGCTCCCAGAAACATGTTCTGTTCATTTTCATAAACATATGAATTTAAAAAAAATGTAGACAACCCAGTAAGTAGTCCTTATTGCTGATGTGGCATTGGCTGGGCATGTCTACGTGGCAGGGTGATTGTGCAAGTGAATGTTTGACCTCCGACGAAATGGTATGGTACCAAGTGGCACGATTTTATTGGAGTTGATTTGGACGAGTTTGATTGGGTGGTTGGTGGCCAACCATAGGCTTCCACGTGGTAGCCTGAGGGCCACCAAAAATTATTTTAAGGTTCAGGCAACAGCAACAAGGTTTGAACTCGTGACCTCCAAACTCCAAGCACCAAACCATTACCAATACGCCACACGGTTATGCTTTAATAACTATGGGGTTTGACTTTTATTTAAATGTTAAGTCCATGCCATTTGGAGGAAGGGGTTATCCCTTGGCCATATGGCCACCCACAAGATTGTGACGAAGCAGAGTGGAGGCCTAGTTAGCAGGGGTGGGCCGCCGGCCTTAGCCCTGGGCACGTGGCCCCCATGTGGCCCAAAATTTTTGAATTTAAGGCCTTATAGGTCATTTAATATCTCTAATAATTTCACCTGGAATTAGGCGTAATCAATGCTCGATTAGTGGAATTGGAGGCAAATTTGTAGGATGGTGCCAGATTTTGGGGAAATTGTGGTGCGATTAGTAGAAAGACTTAGGGAAACCACAACTTCTTCATTTTTTGACCAAATCAGGAGTGGAAAGAGGCTAGACATTTGGGCATTCTGGAGCCATTGGAACATGTTTCGAAGCTATCTCAGCATTATAAATTGATGTATTCACACTTTTGTGCATAATAAAGAGGGCCAAGCCATTGGAAGTTGGACCAAGGAGACGTAGCCCAAGCGGGGCGAACTTCTTCATCATGTGCTATTGTGATACTATTTTGGTGATGTTCATGTCTATTATATGTTGTTGTTCAGTCATTTTTTTATGTTAATTTGTACATGCAATTTACATAAAAAGACTCAAAAACTCATGATAAAAATTGCAATTAACCTCATGAGTCCTCAAACACTTTTACATATTTTGAAGAGGAATTTAGCACAACAAAATAATTTTCCCATTTAGATCATCTACATTCAACGCTATTTTCTCACTTCTGCATCAATGCTATCCAACACTAGTTTCTCCCTTCTGCGGGTGCGTTGATTCTAGAAATTTAGGAAAATTAAAAAGATTTCTGAAGCTTCCTCTTCTATAAGCATCCAAGAGTTTTTTTAACCATTTACCATGGATATGAAGTTCGAATCCTATCTAATCCTACTTTGGATACTACACCTCTTATCGATTGAGCCCATCCTACCATCATATGTGGATCTCAAGCGCATTATGGTAAATCCTAAACTACCATCCCTCTCCTATAAATTTACTGCCATCCATAGCATCAAGGTTGGCTTTTGGAGACTGATCATGCCCTCATGATGCTGCTTTGAACCTAAAGGAGTCATCATTTTCATTCATTAGGGTGATATTGAGGTGTGCTTTGTGACAAGGAAGGACAAGTCAACTTGGGAGACATCTACAAGATCAACTACTACTTATGGTTGTAAAATCTCTACTATTTATAATAATACAAAGAGTATTTTTTTTCCTATATGTGTTGTATTATGTTTACATTCACGTATTTCAATGCCTTGCTGATTCATTGGATAAAGATGTTAGACTGTGCTACTTGGTTTTTTTGGATCCTTTGCTTGTTTTAGTCGTGTGTGCAAGTTCTAATTATAGCACTTGGAGCTATAATTAGAGGTAGGCATCTTTCCCATTATCTAACTTCTCTAAGGAAAACTCTATATTATTTATCTTCTATTTTTCTATACCATTCCACTAGGTCTAGGGATATTAGCTTTGTTTGCAATTGTAAATTCCACATAACAAATTTGTGACCATACTAGGGAACGTTTCGTCCCTTAGTAGTTTCCTTGAACTTAGCACCTTTACACCTCTTAAACTGATTTTAGTTGACTCACTTAGACATTGATTGATCTTAAGAAATCATATGTTTGAGCTTGTTTGGGTTTTCTTGTGTCGTGTTTTGACCGAAACTCCCCCAACACATCTCTATGTTCTGAGACAAAGCGCCACAATGCACTTGAGCCTTCTTTGTACCTGTGTTGTAGGACACTTACTCCTTTTCTGCACCTACGTTGATCTAATGTATTTTTCACTGTAACACACCTTCTCCTATTATACACTTGTGTTGATCCATTGTATCTGCACTACAATGCAATTTCTCCTATTTTAAACCTGCACTGCAACAACCTGTCTCTTGTTCTCCACCTGCGTTGATCAAGTAGGATGCAAAAAATTTGCATTCCTTTTCTTTCTCTTTGATTTTCTTTAATCCAAAATGTTTCCTTGAGTTTTTTGAGTTTGTTAGTGTCTTTGAAAAGCCATCTTTATGTTTGCATTTGGATTTATTAGCATTTGGTAATAATTTCTTTAGTCTTTCCTTTTTCTTATCAAATTAGGTCTTTGTAAACATTTTTCTTGATTGTTGATTGGCTTGGAAAAATTCATATTACAGTCATATTCCATGTGATTTATTTTAACAATAATCTTATTACATCTTAGTTTTCATTGCATTTGAATATTAAGAGGAATGAAAAAGAAAAATCTCATCATTTTCATCATTTGCATTGCATATAGAGCTTTGATTTTGATTGGAATAGTGAAGTTGAGGAGATTGATTGTTGCATTGTTGATTTATTTCTACTTCCCCTATTTAGTTAGGCCTTTCATTTTTAAAAGGAAAATGAAGAGAGTTCTTTCTGTCATATTAGTTGCATCATAGGCGTGTTCAGGTTACATCGAGTTTTGAGCCTTGAAATTGAAACATAATTCAAGATAAACTCTAATTTTACTGAATCAATCTAAGGAACATTTGTCACATTAACGAAAAAATTTAGAAGTCTAGGCTAGAGACATTTTCTAGCATCTTTAAGCATAGGAGTTGTCATTCTTTGTCATCGTTACATTATGGGGGTGATATCCCATTCCATGTATGTAAGTGTATATGATCATTCTCCACATACCTTTGGGTATATTGGATCACGCTTCATGCATGAAAAGAATATGGGAATGCTCTCATCATATGGTTACACATTAGACAACGTTACTACAGACTACACTTCCATGTACTTTCGGGCATATTTTGGAAGTCCACACTAGGTTTATATCCCACCTTAGGTAACTGAGTCGGCTGCCTTGTACACTATGATACACCAAACACGACATTTGGGGAAATTTCTTGCCTGTACGTAAATTCTTGGTTCTCCAAGGTGGTATATCGCAATTCACAGTTGCTTGGTAAACCCTTCTACCTAGTTACTGTTTTCGAGAAAACTAGTGTCTACTCAGATCTGCTAGTCCCACTAAGACGGGTAGTTATATTACAAACAAACAATTCAAAGTAACTTGTGTTTTCCTTTATGGCAGATAGATGAGAGAGAAGTAGAGAGCACCAACCTTAGTCTTTCGCTTGGCTCCTTGCTTGTTTCCTCTCTCCTTTGATAGAGCTTCGCCACTCCTTTCTCACTTGACCCACTTCAAAGAACACCTGTAGAGTCAAAGCAACAAAATACCATCAAAGCATAGAGATCTATAACCATAAACAATGTAGAATCATATGTACATTAACCATACAAATGCATACACAAATACAAGATTTAGAAATATACAAGTATATGGAGGAAAACTCAAATAGCTTTATTGATATAAGTAGTAGAAGAGAGGATTACAACCCAGCTGTATGATCCAGCATCATCCTCCCAGCATGAAAGCCCTCTTCACCTCATGAAAAGCTAGATCACCCAACAATACAATGTCTCAAAGAGAAACCAACAACACTTCCTTACAAATTACAAAATTCTCGCCTTTGGATCTCTAGGATGAGGGATCCATATATAGATGTTTGCAGGGGAGTGAGTTAGCTTCTGGGATTTTGATTAGTGCCATTTCACTGATAGTTCTTGGTTGCACTTGGAGATTTCATGATCTCTTACTCATCCCTGGGCGAATTCAGAGAGGCAAGTGTCATATGAGCAGTTTCTAGAAGATTCTTTGAGTTTCCACCTAGAAAACTGCCTCTACCATTTGTCTGCTCTCGCTCATCGCACCCTATAGAAGGGATTTTCAGTATGCATCACACCGTTTGTGTGCTACAGGTGAGATGCATCGCACTCTCAGCATGGAGCAGTCTGTATGGTCTAGTTTTGACTAGTTTTGAGCAATTTTTCATGGAGAACTTCTGGGAAATGATGTAATCAGTTGACCTTGATCCTTTAGGGTATGAAACAACACTTTTAGGGGTTTGAGAGCCCTTGGTTTATTGACATATGTGATTGGGGTTGCAGTGCCCAAATATGTCTATAACAAAGAGGAATGGCGAAACTGTCTAGGTTGCAGCAAATAGTTGGAGATGATGAGTGGTGGCAAAATCTAATTTGGGAAGATGAGAATGTGAAAAATAAACTCTCACATCTTTTTATTGAATACTGAATACTATGTGTATACAGTTACCATCATAAATGTTTTGTTATACCTCACATAAATTGTAATATTATTAATTTAAAGTGTGAGATATTTTGAGTTTAACATTATTTAAATGTTATTTCTGAATTACATAGTGTGATGTTTAAATGTTATTTTTATATAATTTAATAGTTTTTTAATTTTTATTTCCGTTTTAATTAATTCATATATTTTTGTTATTTAATGATCAATTTTTTTTTATATTTTATTAATAATATATTAAGTTAATAGAAATTATTTATTTTTTTTTAATTTTTTTAATAATTTATATTGTTTATCTAGAAGTACCTTTTTTTTTTTTTTTTTTTTTTTTTTTTTTATCAAAGTCAAAATAATAATTATTTCATCATTATTAAAGTTAATAATAATCATCATTTTTATCATTCTTCCTTTTCCTAACAATAATATCTATATTTTATCACATTTTTTTTATTTAGATGAGTTTGATATTCTTCATATCATTAGTTGAACTTCAAGTCTCTAAAGATAAATGAAGATTTCACTCTAAATATTGGACAAATCCTTAAAAACAACACGCAATTCTCTAAAAATATTCACGGGCAAAATTATACTTTATTATTTTTTATATATTTTATTATAAATTCTATGGTTATTATTTTAATGTATAATTTATTAATTTTAAATTAGATATTATTTATTAATTTTAATTTTAATAATACATAAAGTGATAATACTAAAAATATATAATTGTTATTTTATTTGGAATATTTAAAAAACTATTTATTTAAAAATAAAAATTATTTGTAATGATATTTACAATATTATTGAATATTAAAAACTATTTATTTAAAAAATAAAAATTATTTATGTAAATGAATATTACAATATGTTTTTCATGGGTTTGAATTGATTCAAAATCATAACTCAATGATATCTACTTTATATTTCTATATATTTTATTAGAAAATACATATATTATTATTTTAATGCATAATTAATATTTTAAATTCAATTATTATTATTATTATTATTAATTTTTAATGATATATAAAATTATAAAGTATATAATTGTTATTTTTTATTTGAATATTAAAAAATTATTTATTTAAAAAGCAAAATTTATTTTGTAATGAATTTTATAATATGTTTCAATGTTTTAAATTGCTTAAAAAATCATAATTTCATGATATATAAATTATTTGAACTAAACATAGAATATTCATTATAGTAAATTGGGTCAACAAAGTTATATCATTTTTTGGGATTCAACTGCGTAATGACCATTTCCATGAGAGGTAGTCATAATTGACTATTTTCTCATGATTTTTGAATAGTCTACTTAGCACTCATCACATCCATTTCCATGAGAGGTAGTCGTAATTGACTAATTTCTCATGATTTTTGAATAGTCCACTTAGCACTCATCACATCGGGTGATGCTCACAGGGGTGAAGAAGTGGGATTGAAACTAGTGAAATAAATCTACTCTAAATTTTATAAAGTTATACTATATTACTTTTTATATATTTTATAAGAAATAATATTATTATTAGTTTAGGAATTATTATTTAAATTATATTATTATTATTATTATTTGAATATATATAACAGGATTATATTTATGTAATTGTATTTTTTTTGATATTAAACAACTTTATTAAAAAATAAAATTTATTTTGTAATGAATATTACAATAGGTTTGTTTTAAATAGCTTAAAGAATTATAACTTCATGATATATAAATTATTTGAATTAAGGAAAGAATATTTATTATAGTTAATTGGACTTATTTTGTATGATAAGAAGAAATTATTGACATCCTACCTATTTATTGTCAATTCTCCCTGGTAACTTTTTTATTATAGTTAATTAGACTTATTTTGGATGCTAAGAAGAAATTATTGATATTCTATCCATCTATTGTAATATGTTGAACCTATACTAATTATATTGTTATAATGATTTTGAATATTAATTTTCTTCCTTTTTGCAGGTTAGCACCAACGAGATTTGAACCAATGACCTATCCCAAAGAGTGCCTTAAGATTGCACCTATCCGCCATCAATCCAAAGCTTAGTGAACTAACTTTTCTTATTATAATTTATCAAATTATATTTATATACAATTAAATTTAAAAATTTATCTTTTTAAATTAAAAAATAAATAAGATATATTTTAATATTCTTATTTAAAGAAAAAATAAATAATGAAATATTATTTGATACCAATATTTATGGAAATTTATAAAGATATTTGTACACTTCCACAATATTTAAAGGTACCATTAAAAGATTTTAAAAATATTTCACTACTTAAAATATATTAATCACAAAAATGTAATACTCCCATTTTAATCCCTGGTTGACACTGTAACTAGCAATTGCATCGAGAGGTGCAAAGGAACCTCGATAGGAGTGAGAGGAATGTGGAAGGAAACTATCTCTTTGTGTGACATGTCAGGGTGCATCATCGAGGTCACCTTATGGGGTGCATAATGCCACACTGAAGGGAAAGAACTTTCTAACCTCCAAACCTCATGAACTACTCTGGTCCTTGCAATCAAAGGGGGTAGTGTCAAGGGAGATGTTTTATTATGTGGAAGGTGAGTGAATAATTGTAATAGTGATGTGGTTTGGGTGGTGCAAGTGTCTAACTTGCATTTAAATTCTTACCATCTAGAGTAATCAAAGGACTTGAAGAATTTGTTAGCTCAAAAATGAAAAACACAAATAAACAATAGTGAGGTAAGCAAACACACATGTAAGGACTTACATGAAGTTCTTCTACGTTTTGTCTAAAATATATTTGTACTTTTGAAAATTTGATCCATTAACACTTAATAAGTCCATAATTAAAATAAATATATAATACATATTGTATTACAAGAAAATATCTCCCCTATAAAAAAAACTTGGGCCATAAAATACTTTTTAAATATGATAAAACAATTATTTTAAAAAATAAATACTATGTGAATTATAATTTTGAAACTCAATGCATAAAAAGCTTAATCAACTACTTTATTTAACTTTAAAGTCTATGTTGATCGAGAGAGCATTTGGAGTGCATATTTTTTTTCATAACCACATGGTGAATCGGTAACTGCCAGTCCTAATCCATGGGAGACCCAGGATCAATCCTCATAACTACCACTATAACACCAAGAGTACATCCAACTACCTGCAATTCGATATACTAAGATCCTATGGTTTTAGAAAAGCGAGACTCTTGTGCCGCCAAGGCGGGGGTGGGGAATCTGCTTCTCGAGCATCCACCACAGTAGGCCAGTGTACTCAATGAGATTTGAACTACGGTCTCCAAGGCTTCGCCCAAGTAGACTTACCGTCAAACCACACATCACTGTACTTTTGGAGTGCATATTAATAAAGAGCATGGGGAGTGTATTATGGGAAGCGTATTATATTTTGGAGAACATGTTTTGCCATTACACCTTAAAGCGTATCGAACCATGGATACCTTTCATTATCATAAATCATCATTTAAAGGCATATGCACGCCACATCAATGTCATAGTGAACATTGGTAATACATGTAAAGAGGAAATGGCCCCAACCACATTGAAGGTTAGTTATCTGAAAGATGCTACATAATGTGTATCTAAAATGGATCAAGATGAACGTTGTCTGTGGCTCTTAAGGAATTTTTAATTAATTATGAAGATAGTTTTCCATGGATAGTGTCAGCTTGGGGTGTTTTTTTTCATGGAAGACTATATATCGTTGGGGTTAGCACTATATTAAGTAAATAATCGTCACCTCAACGCACAAAAATATATTAGGCAATTTCTCAAAGAAGATTTTTTGACATATTTAACAATGTTTGTATTTCGAATTTGTTGCATAAATACCTGAACATCGAATCCCCTCCTTGTTCGGATCGCTCAACCCTGAGTCGTTTTCTACGACCAAATGAGTTGAATCGCTGCAAGCCCTATTCAATGGAGATTGGTTGCATGCTTAACTATATCCATAAGGACCTACGCCAATTGTTTGGTGCTCGAGCTCATGAAATGTCAAATGGAGGTGTCATGTTCTTATGGGAAATGGGTTGCCACAACTTGACGCCTACAAAGAACCAACTGAGTGCAGAGTGCGAACACTATGGTGCCAACTTATGGTAAGACCTTATCTCCCTAGTAAACGACTGTAAAAAAATCACCTTCAAATGTCCAAACCAAAAATAAATATTTCATTTCACAAATAGGTAAATCTTGTTTGGTGAAAAGAACCATGGGATGGAAAGCAGAGGCAAATTTAATCGGCATTGCTACTTTTTTGGGTACATTGATTGTTAGGACCCTCGCATCTCGATGTGCCTACATGCGTTTTATTGAGTCTTGGTTTCTGAGCTCTAAAATAAAAGGCTTAGTAGGGAGAGACAGAGGTGAAAGAAGAAGGCCAAGCAGAATCAATGCATGTAGCTTTCCAGATGAGGGCGAGACGGCTAAAAATCTAGGAGCAACAAATACACACCCATGACTATGGAAAATCTGTAGGACATTACTGGTAAGAATGGTCTCTGCAGTGAGAGTAGGCAGACCGTGGTAGGAATCCTGTCGTTGAAGAGCAGGAAAATGGATTTGGTGGGGGGAGCTATTGTGGTTTGGATGGAGGTGTAAACTGCCACGCTTAACCCCACGTAACTGGTGGAGAGCCCCAACACGAAGCAATGACATGTAAAACCTACGACGACTTTTGTAGTCGGTGAATTTTCCACACATCAAATTCTAATTGGAAGGAAGAAAAAAATAGAGATTTGGGATGAACAATGTTTTCCCATCCAAATCCATAGAGAAAACTCCCTTTAGTGTAATTAATGAAATAAATGTTGTTTGTATAGACATGTAAATGTTGACCTGGTTTAAGCATATTGTATTTTGTTTTAAACTAAATGCAAAATAATTAACAAAAGGGATGAGAAACTATGTGAAACATGAACCATGAGTGGGGGCTAGCAAGGCAGAATAGTAGGAATCTTGTCCTCACTAAAATATTTTTTCCATAATACTCTTGCTATGTAAAAATTTAAATATTTAATTTCTAAAAAAGTAGTTGGATGGAAATTGGTAGTTGAAGTACCAACTCTCTACAATTATAAGATCCATTGGGATTTGTACAAATATCATCGAAAAGTATGCTCAAATATGTTCCTTACCTTTCTTCTTTCCATTTTTTTCCATTGTAGATAGCACCATGTTGAAGTCACATTGCAATATTGTTTTTATCATAGTCAAATTCCCTCATTTCATTTAATGATTTTAATTTGTTTTTTTTAGAAAATATTTTGAAGAAAAATTACAACATGATATTTATTAGTTATTGTGAATTTTAAATCTTAATTTATCATACAAGTTAAAAAAAAAAAAATCCTCAAAATATTTTTTTCAATTAAAAAACCTTAAAAATTTCTAAATTAATACATAAAATAACCTAAACTAAATTGAAAGAAAATGTAAAAACCCTCCATAATAATACCCTATAAAAGTGTTGGATACACTTTTAGAAGTGTAATATATTTATTCTCTCAATATTCAATATTTAGTGTCAAACCATTTCTTTGGTTTTCTTTTAATTTTTTTTTTTTAAACATTAAAATTTAATATTTACAAGTATTAAATTTTAATAAAAAATTATAATATTATTTAATGTATTTAAGGTTTATGAAATTAATATAACATACAAATAATTATACATTTGATAATTATTTTTTTATAAAATTAGATTTGTATAAGAGGGGTGATATTAAGTCATGGTGAATCTAAGTTTAATTAGAGTTATGTAATTGGAATTCAATTTTATTTTATTTTTGTTTTCTCACTCGACTAGTTTATTGTATTCAAGGGTTTTTTTCTTTAATATAACGATGGCACACTCAAGGGGAGGGGGGTCGTCCCTCTCTTATATCAACATGATCTTTAGCAATGCAAGAATAAAAAAATGCTGGGCCATGCGTGCAACCTCTCCATTTAATTTTCATGATAAAGGTAATATATTAAGGGAATCTCTTCTTCTAGAGATCCACTGCTAGGAGCTACCTAGCAATCATAAGGACAGGGGCGTTATTTATCTAAATGCGAGATTAAATCTAATATGATTGGGGAATATATTCATTTTACACAAGGCCATGTCTTAATTAACAAGTTTATGAGGTTTTGGCCCATAAAAAAGAGCCTTGATAGTATGGATACAAAAAGAGCAAATTGATTTGGAGTTGAGAGCAAAGGAATTTTTCATAATAATCTTTGCCAATATTGAGAATTGGACTTGAACCTTTGAAAGATTATACTTCTTTAATTTTGTTGGAATTTACCTCGAATTTTGGATGGACAATTTAAGCCTAGGCAAACAAAATTCCAAAATGATGCCAATCTAGATCTAGCTCTTCTCTTTTCCAAAAGAATTCTAGGAGGAAGAAACTCTTTAAGGCATAGGAAATGTGCTGGGGCACTTTGTCAAAACCTCTAAGGTTACTCAAAGGGGACTATATACATCATATGCCATGATATATGTGAATATGGACATATCACAACTCCTATAGGCTTTGATTGATATATTATATCAGGATATAATATGGAGGAAGTCATTAGAGAATGAGCACATCCCCTTGCAGTACCAAAAATGCCATGAATATGGCCACCTTTTCAGGGATTATCCCACACAAAAAACAAATCCTAATAAAAAATTTAAATCTCAAATAAACAAGGACGACCCTGTCTAGCCCAATCAACAATATAAACAACCCAAACCACAAGTGACTTCCATGACATATATTGTTCTATTTTTTTCTAAAAAATAACGTAAATTTTAAAAAATTGAAAACTTATACTTCAATTAATTCATGTGCAATGTTTTATATTTTAGTTTAAAAATTTCACATTTAGAAATATAAAATCATGAAATTGGCATTTTAAAATTTTAAAAATATTTAAATTTCATTTTTTTTTTTTTTTTTTTTTTTTTTTTTTTTTAAATTTATATATACAAATCATTTAATTATATTAATATAAATGGATCAGCTCTACTCCATAACGTAATTCTTCGTGGACTCTTGCTCCGTAACATAACTTTGAATATTTCCACTAAGACTATTGTTTTCCAAGCGGAGTTGTTCCCACTGGACTAGACGACCAAATATTGTTGGTATACTTCCTATCAAGTTGTTTATTGAAAGTCAGATCCATTGCAGCTTTGTACAATTACACAAAGGTTTTGGAATATAACCACGAAGAAAATTATCGCTGAGGTGGAGTACTCCAAGTGCCTTCAACTGGCCAAACTCCGTTGGAATTCTTCTTGTGAAGTTATTTTGAGAAATATTCATAGTTCATAACAATGAGAAGTTTCCAAGAGATGGTGAAATAGGACCTTGCAATCCCAATCTAGGCAGTATTATGGAAATCACTCGTTTAGTGCCCTTTCTGCAGAAAATGACATTCCAGGAGCACATGTTATCAGAGTTTGCTACGATCCAGTTAAGCATGAACTTCATCTTGCACCAAACAATCTCTCCCGTGAATGCAAATCCTGTAACCAACAAACGTAGGGTTTATTAATTAAAAGTGTTTTTGGCATATTAATGAAACCCTCTACCAGGAAAGCAACCAAAAAAACAAACAAGTCAAAACAACCTTGAAGCATAGAGCTTAAGTAACCAATATAAAGAAACAAAACTGAAAAATCTTCGCAAAACATGGTTCTCTGCACCTCCGCAAAATCTCACTCTTTGCACAAAAGTACTGTAAAATCCTGCCTGGGCTAGGGAACACGCTTCAGAATTATGTTGAGAATATATATTCTCCATTCTAAAGCTCTGGAACTGCGAGGTCAATTTCCAATCTCTGTTGCGTTATCTCTTCATCCAGGGGCTATCCACTCTCCAATTACCTTTCGCCTGCACAAGATACAATGAACACCATGAAATAAAACAATTTCCCCTTACAATGCAATCATAATAAATTAATTCTAAATCTAGAATGAGAGGAGAGGACTTATTGCATGCTGGATAAGGACCTTACAATGTCCAAGGGCGGTGATGTGGGTGATGTCGAGCCAGAGAGCATGTTGAAGACCAGTGATTAGGGCTTTGTAATGAGAAGCATTATTGCGTAGTCTAAAGAAATCATTAACATATGCACTGAACTTCTCCACAACAAAGCCAACAACATCGTCATAAATAATGAAACCAGTGTTGCCATGACCAAGGTATGGTGTTCATGATTCAACTCCATAGCTAAGGGTGCATTCATATCGGACGAGAGCAAACCCTGCTATTTGGGGAAGACAAATGTTGGCAAGACTAGTCTCTCGTTGTTTGGGGAAACTGAATGTTGGCGAGACGAAGAGAATTCGTTTATAGCAAGAAAGGGATGTTCACTCATGGGCCCGAGGATGATGATAAAGCCCATGGAGCTGGAATTAGTAATATAGGTATATCAAAAATCTAAAAGAACAATAATTTGTTACATTTAAGTGGATGCAGATTTGGATTTGTTGGAACATGGTCATGTTGCAAGGTTTTATTAGTGGAGAAAAATAATCCTTTCCATTAGCATGCAAATTATTTGGACCTTGAGCAACTCTTCATCCATCAACATTTCTTCTAGGAAACATCTTCAATCTACAATTTATGGCCTTATGTCCAAAATTGTTATATGCAAAACAGTAACCATAAAATAGAGTAGGATACCTAACTTTTTGTTGCCATGAAGGAGGAGTGGAGCTTGATGATCTTGCTTGCTTCAGTGGTTTTCTATTGATTTAACTTCAGCTCCATTATTTTGAGCACCCTTGTTGATTTTTGTAACATTTTCTTGACTTTCCTTTCCATTTAAGGCATCTGCATAATTGGTACTAGCTTGATGTTTGACATTTTGTAGAGGATTGAAGCCCAAACCATTTTTGTCCTGTGGTGACCTTTGAATGTTAAGAATATCTTGCAAGGTTTCAAATCCCTTCATAAATTTCTGATTTATAAATTCTTTAGATTCTGCCTTTGAGAGGGCTAGTCCTTAATGCAACAATTTCTTCTTCAAGTTTGTGACAATTTCCTTTCCGTTCTTCCAGCTGTTTGGTGAGCAAATTTTCTTTCATTTTTGCCTCTTCCAATTCTCTTTTTAGGAAGATGGTGTCTTCTTCATGGGTGCATGCAATAGGAGCTCCACCAATATTCTGCTTCAATGATTCAATTTATCTCTCCAACTCTAGCATATTATTTTGTTGAACCACAATTTGTTGCAACAATTTTTCCTTGAATTTCTCAAACTCATCCAACTGAGTCTTCAAATAATTATCAACCAAGGGAGGTTTATTCTCCTTTCGTTTTCGTATTTCCTCTTTCAACAGCTTATTTTTGTTTCTAGCTTTGCTTAGCCCCATCAAGTGCAGTAATGAGCTCACCTTCATGATCAATTTATCTATCCTCCATATTTGATCCATCTTTGGACTTAAAAGCCATGAGAACACATGCATTGTGTTCTTCTTATTCTAATGAAGATTTCTCAATGTTTTCATCTGAAGTATCATTTTTTTCTTTGGAGTAGTAAATCCTTCTCTTTTGAGCTTTATCTTTTCGAAATTTCTGAGTTTTATCCTTGCTCTTCATCTCCTTATTCTTCTCCTCCTTTTCACTTCTTTTGTGTGGACATTTTACATTAAAAGATCCATCTTTTCCACATTCGAAACGCTTGAAAGGAAGATTGCCTTTATAGTTTCCGTAACCTCTCTTTAATTTATTGGCAAACCAAGCAAATTATTCATCAAAATCACTACTAGACTAATCTTCAGTTTCCTTGATTTTGTTTGGAAGTTTCTTGAGCTTCTTGGTAAGAGCCTTGACCTTCTTGAAGGCCTTGAATGCAACTTCACTAGACTCAAGTTTCTCTTCTATAATGCACATCTCGTAGTCTGTAAGAATTCCAAGCGATTGCTCCATAGTGAGGGTGCTCAAATAAGATATATCTTCAATAGAAGAAAATTTTGGATTAAATATTTCTGGTAAAGACCTCAAGGTTTTATGAATAATGACTTCATCTTGAAATTTTTCATCTATGCTCTTGATCAAATTGGTCACTGTTTCAGCCCTTCAGCAATATCCTGCAATAGTTTCATCTTCCTTCATTTTCAAGCTCTCAAACCTCATCCTATAGGTTTGGAGATTTGCTTTCTTCACCTTCTTATCACCTTCATAGCTATTCTCAAGTTTGTCCTAAGATTCTTTGGTTGATTTACAATGCATGACTTTTATTAATTCATTCTCACTAAGTCCTACCAAAATAACATTTCTGGCTTTGGCATTGTTTTGAAAAATATGCTTTCTATTAGGGTCTGATAGAAGAATATCAGGAACAACATACCCGAACACCACAATAGAATTAACATCAACGCCTAAACCCATGAGGTGCCCCTCCATTCTCATCTTCCACAGATTATAGTTCTCACCATATAAAATTGGAAGCTTCACATCATGAGCAACCATTATCCCTTCTCAAATTCTCCTTTCATTGGTCAAGTTGCAGCAAAAGGAGTTGGCTATGATACCAATTGTTAGCCACAAGTAATACTAAGAGGGCGAGGGGGTCAGGCGAGGGTGAGGGTGAATCAATATAACGAAAATATAACAATTAAATTTTCTATAATTAAAACTTATTCATAAATTCACTTTAGAAAGATATAACGAGAAAATTCACATGCACAAGAGAAACACAAATAAGCATCACATGTAGACACTTACATTTTAGGTGGAAAAACCCCCCTCTAGGGCAAAAAACCACTGAACTATTTTTTGCTTCTTCTTGTTATCTATTGCTTCAAAATATTCTCATTTACATACATCAGCTAGCCACCACTAGCAATGGAGCATCCATCCCTTGACTGAAATGAGAAATGTTGGTTACAATCAACTTGGAGCACCCACTCCTACAATAGACAATCAACATGCACTTAGCTTGAAGCCCCTACCTCAAGTACAAACAATTTTGCAGCAAGATAATATGATTCAACACTGAAAATATTGTTGCATAAGCAAAAATCTAGAATCAAATAAGAACACTCATGCAACCAAAATTTTACACTCCAAATGAGAGAACAAATCTCTCCGGACACACTCTCCAAATTGATCTTCAATCTCTACACAAAACTCTAAAACGCTGTTGATGAATAATTTCTGAAGCACACTGCAATACTGAAGCTCTGAACTCACTACTCCAATCACTGGTTTGTGCACTTTCTTTACATGCACACTCACTCACTCATAGTGCTAGAGAACCAACCAACTGAGCAATTTTTCTTCTCATATTTATAAAATATGGAAATGGTTAAGTCACTAAATTCTTCAAATGATGGAATTTACCAAAAACCTTTTCACATGCTTCAAATTTGACTGATATAGAATTCTTGACCAAATCAAGCCACTTACTCCACTAGAATTTTGATGTTTTTAACTTTGATCAAGTTCTAGAGGCCCCAAAACTTGTCTCACCCTTTTTCTAGAAAATTCAAACCATAAGCTTCGCCAAAAACAAAATAATTTCAATTGTGTGTGTGAAATCCAGAATAATTTTCATGTTTTCTTTCAGTCTCTCACACAAGAATATGAAATTTCCATTGGTCTCTCCCACAACATTCTGAAAAGTCGATTGGAGTCTTTCAGTCGAACGAAGAAGCTCTCATCCCAACGACTGTGGCAGAGCATAATGCAAAAAAACAATCTTTCCCTCAAACTTGCAACATAGCTTCAGGGGATTGATATGACCTGTAAACCATCCTTCCAAGCCCAACTTGACATTAAGAAACCAACTGCATGTCTCAATAAGAATCCACACAACATCAACTAGACCTCTAGAAAGGTTGTGGCCCAGTTTCAGATGAGGCCTTATTGCATCTTGACACTTATTTTAAAGACCTTCTGAGACTATAACAACAATTTACATCAACATGAAAACCATCAACAAGTATACAACAGACTCAAAATTATACATAGTGACTCATGAGTACATGACATACAACAAGTGACATAAATGGGAACACAAACATGCCAAAAACGAATGACTATTAAATATGCAATTCATAATTTTGATGTAGTTGAGTGACCTCGAGTAATATTATTTCCCCCAATGGTTCATCTTCCACTTTATCTACCATATAGGCACTACATAGAAAAGTGGTTGAAATAATTAAAGTGGAAGTTTTTTTATTTTTCACTGTCTTTAAAGGATAGCAACTTTGAAGTTGACCCCAAGTCCCAGTTCTCCTTGTAATTGCAATAAGAAATGGATCATTGAATAATTGCATAAGCTATATTCAAATATTTTGATTAGTATTCTAGTTGTTTGACTCTATGTAAATCTCCAATTTTTGTTTTAGGTGTGCCACAAAATCATTTGAATTCATGCACAAAAGTATGGTATTCTCACTGAGGGACTTTACCATCATCTAAAATCTCTGCAATATGATAGTGGTTTTAGCAAATAATAGTTTGGTAGGTATTTCACCAAACAATTGGCATTCAAAGGTTTTAGCAAGCACTTGTAAAATATGCATTTTATCAAAATCTTGCATTCAAAGGTTTTAGAAAGTAGTTGTTGGAAAGAAATTTGTAAAACACATGGCATTCAAGTGGTTTATCTAAGACTTGGAATACAAGGATTTCGTCAATGATGTGCAAACTATTCGTCAAATAATCGACATTTATCTAAACTAAAAGTTGAAATTACAATGTGATAACATTCTTAACATCATCAAGAAACACATCTCTGTCCTCAAAATGATATTTTCCTTGTAATCCCCAACCCAACATGGCACATATGAGATATTCCAAAGGCACAAATTCACTTAGCTCTTTGATCTAGTTGTTATAATGATCACAAGAGCCTCCTCTCCATAGGGCACATAAGTTTCTGCGAAACATAAAGGATCTTCCTTTGAGCGTTTTTGAGATTTCAAGTACAAGGGACTGCTATAATAAAATCCTTACATGGTCATGTGAGTGCTATCACTACTTATATCCTTAATACTTTGAAAGAAAAATACTTTGGTACAAAGAGACCTTTGAAGCATGGTGGGTTTGTGTTCTTGCTTATGTGGCTTAAAATGTCTTGGCTCTGACTTGGGTGAATTTTTGGAGGTAAAGCTAGGGTCATGAGTTGTGTCCTTCATGTGAAAAGTTGCTAATGTTTGCTAGCTATGTTGGACATTACCCTACCTGATGCTATTGTATTTTGTCATTTGCTTCATCCATGTTGTTGAAACTTTTTCTCCAATGTTTCACTAAATTCAAATTTTTATAATCATTTTCTTTAAATGAAAAATTTGTTACTATTTATGATTTGTTAATGCACTTATGAAAGTGATATTTTTTTAATACATGAAAAGTCTCAAGTACCTTGAGGTTATTTTCTAAAAACAATATCATACCACTTATAATAACATGTTGGTGGTTCATGAAGGGGTAAGCTTCTACGTAGCTAGAGACTTCTAAGTCTTGATTGTCTGACCTATTTCCTTATGTTCAGCCATTGAATCTTCTCAAATGAAAGTGCAGGCATGGCTTTGTGAAGCCTATCGCCAAGCTCGGATGGTCAGCATATATGGCATGGGGGGCGTCAACAAGACTTCTATACTGAAACTAATCTACAACCACTTCAAAGAGGTGAGAGGTATTTTTTATGCCTAGATAAGTTGTAGCAATATCTCCATGTGTCTTCCTCCGCCCAATGACATGCCTTGTGGATCCACTGAAACTGTACTCTCGTGTAGTAATCTTTTACAAAACAATGTGGGTCATATGGATTGTAGCTTTGGGCGTCGAATGGATATTTCTTGATCTCCTTTACTTCAACATCTGCATGCTTGAAATTTTATATCTCGTACAGCCCGATCCGCAACGGAAAACCAGGCCAACGTGCCTTCTTATTCTGGTGCAACCTCATTGATAAACCTGTCGATATGTGGTATGATACTTCCTGCATGACGAGATTGTCCAAGGCAAACTTCGGTAGAACATGCAAAGACTTCTCCGTGTTGTACATCTGTATGAAGGTGCTGAACGGTGAGGCATACCAATATGCTATATCAATCAGTGCCTCCATTACTGCCTTCGACATGCAAGGTGGATCATGTTCAAATATAATCTTGTACACCAGGGTGAAAAAATGATCAGACAACTCTGTGATAACTCCTCTGAAGCTGCATTCGAACAACATTTTACAATAAGTGTTCACAGAGGTCTCTGCCGATGTCCATGCCCACTTCAAGATGTAAGCGAACAAGTAGATTTCTGCTTGTTGACCTTTGGGAGGCAATCGAGCTCTTGTTACTTGTTCCTTCAACCAATGAGCTAGCATGTCAGACCAGTTGCATGCTTTTCCTTCACTATCCAGTTGGTCCAACATGATTACCCAAATCTGCGGGAAGCTCTTCGTGCTCTCTTGGCCATACAAGTGACATATAAAGATGACCAAGTATTGATACGCCTTCCACATTATCTTCATCTTGTAGATTTGGTTGGCTATCATCCTAAATTTGGCTAGCTCCTTCACCCAGTTCTTCAAGATATCCCTAGAGTTGGCATTGTTGTTGGGTGTCTCCATGGTGATCACTCGCTCCGGGATATGGTACATTTGTTCCTAATCATGTACCCTGAAGGTAGCAATCTCCGTCTCGATGACACTACTCAATGTCATCATCTCAGGATCAATGTGTGAGACAATACCTGCATGCAATCCGGCACAAGTTAGACTTGTGAATGTTCACATAGACTTGGCGGTCTTCGAGGTCTTCCCCAAATGTGCCTGCAAATGCATTATTAACCTCTTGCCATTTAATCTTGAAGTCCTTGTCCACAATCAACTTGGTGTCTTCATAAGTCAACAAGATTGTAGACACTCGCTCAATTGCTGCGCCAGTTTCACTTCCATCAGTGTCCTTTAATCCTTCTCTCTTGGAGGCCATTGATTCTAAACTGCTGAGAGGCAGAAAAACACCTGTTAGATCTAGAGACATGGTGACATGCATGGAAATAAATTCATTAGCTAAAAACAAAGAAAACTTGAGGAACAATATGCAACATACCTGGGGATTGACTGGAAAGGATTGCACAATTTCCTTTAGGAGGTCGGGAGATTGGTTGCTAGAAATACGCAAAAGGCAATCCAGGCTGGTGGGAGGCTGGATGGCTATTGGAATTGCATAATGCACAATCCAGACTAGCCTGCTGGCTACTGGGATTGTGCAATGCACAATTCCAGCTGGCAAGGGTTGCAAGCCCAGTGACAACATTGTGTAATTTTCTGGGCCAGTAGTCACTGCCTCTCAGAATTATGCCATGCAAGAGTGGAGGACAGTCATTAGGCAAAAATACGCATTTTCTGGGAGGAAGGAAGAGCCTTCCCTCTTAGGATTGTGCAATGTTGTCTTGGTGAGGTAAAGTTCAGGCCAAGGATGCCCAGACCCGATGATGGGCAACTGAAATTAGATGTGAATGTGAATGCATGGTGATACTAAGTGTAAGCAGGAGTGAATGATCATGCATGCAAACAGTGAATGCAATATTTAGAAAATGAAACAACATGCATGTGTGTGAAGTGAGTCACCAGATCGACGACCGTTCATGCAAAACAATGTCATGCATGCGACAACAGTGAGATGATAACAAAAACTGAAACGATGCTATTAGAAGCTAATATGCATGCAAATAACAAAAATCATTCACAAAAATAAAGCAGACAACGCTCACACAAGCCAAAACACAAAAAGCAACAGAAATGCTGCAAAAGACAAGTTAAGAGGACTTACTCGTAAATAGCTAAGCTGGATGTGTCAAAGACTCCTGAATGTATTGTGGGATGTCAGAGCTCCAAGATTGATGTGAATAAGTGAACTCTGAAGCATCGAATAAATAATTTTGATGCTCATGACGCGCATACCACAAATCTAGGAAAAAGCGACACTTAGAGGAAAGATTCTAAAACGATCTTTGCATGTAACCTCCAGCAGCTAAAAATAGCTCCCTCAAATCTAGGGATGCTTTTTGCATGTTGTTTTTTTCTATTTCAAGAAAAATCAGTCCATGCATGCAAGTCAAGTTTTCTCAATCCCGGGTGGAAATGGTCAACCCGATGGCACATGCAACAGTCTGCCTGACTGAGGGTAACTTTTGTGCAGTTTCTGGGAGGAAGCTGGGTTGGCCAAAAGGATTGCGCAATTTCTGGGATGAGCAGCTGAATGTTGCCTAGGATTATGCAATTTTTTGGCTGAGAAGTCTTGCTGGGTCAAATTGCGTAGTTTTTGCAGAGAAGGTTGATAGGCAGAGTTGCGCAATTCCTGAGGCTAGCAGGCTACCAATTAGGATTGCACAATTTATGGAGGGAAGGTTGGTTCCCCTCCAGAATTGTGTGATTTCTTGAGGGAGATGTTCAGCCTACAACTAGACCAAGTCCAAGGAAGCAGCCTATGAGGGGAATGTGGCAAGCTATCATGCACAAGTTGTCATGCTACTAGAAAACCACTGAAGCTTGTGTACTTGACAGTGCAAGACATGCTGCTGAGGATAGTTGGTATGGAGGCTCCAAAAGGAAGCTAAGGAAAAAATTTTGAGGGTGGTTGTAGCCGCTACAACACTTTCATAATAAATTTCTCCATCCTTAAGATCTGATCCATCTTTGGACTCTAAATCCATGAGAACACATTCATTGTGTTCTTCTTCTTCTGATGAAGATTTCTCAATACTTTCATCTAAAGTATCATTTTTTTCTTTGGAGTAGTAAATCATTCTCTTTTGAGCTTTAGTTTTTTGAACTTTCTGAGTTTTATCCTACTCTTCATCTCCTTATCCTTCTCCTCCTTTTCACTTCTTTTGTGTGGACATTTTGCAGCAAAATGTCCAAATTCTCCACATTTGAAATACTTGAAAGGAAGATTGCCTTTATACTTTCCAGAACCTCTCTTTAATTTATTGGAAAATATGCAATTCATAATTTTAATGTAGTTGAGTGACCTCAAGTAATATTATTTTCCCCAAAGGTTTATCTTCCACCTTATTTACAATATAGCCACCACGTGGAAAACTTGTTGAAGCAATTATAGCGCAAGAATTTTTATTTTTCACCACATATTTAAAGGATACCAACTTTGAAGTTGAAGTGACCCCAAGTCTCAATAATTGCAATATCAAATGGATCATTAAATAATTAAATAATTTATATTCATATATTAAAGATTAGTATTCTAGTTGTTTGACTCAATGCAAATCTCCAATTATTGTTTTAAGTGTGCCATAAATCCATTTGAATTCATGCATAAAAGTATGGTATTCCCACTAAGATACTTTACCATCATCTAAATTCTCTGCAATATAATAGTGGTTTTACCAAATAATATTTTGGTAGGTATTTCATCAAACACTGGGCATTCAAAGGGTTTAGCAAACACTTCTAAAATATGAATTTTAACAAAGTCCTGCATTCAAAGGTTTTAGAAAGTATTTGTTGGAAAGACATTCTGTAAAACTCTTGGCATTCAAGTGGTTTGTCTAAGAGTTAAAATACAAGGATTTCATCAAACAAATGATGTGCAAACTATTTGTCAAATAATTAGCATTTATCTAAACTAAAAGTTAAAATTACAATGGGCCAACATTCTTGACTAATCAAGAAACAAATCCTTATCATCAACATGATATTTTCCTTCTAATCCCCAACCCAGCATGGAACATATCAGATCAACCAAAGGCACACATTCACTTAGCTCTTTGATCTAGTTGTTATAATGGTCACAAGAGGCCTCGTCTCCATAGGGCACATAAGTTTTTACGAAACATAAAGGCATCTCTTTTGAGGATTTTTGAGATTTCAAGTACAAGGGATTGCTATAATAAAACCCTTACATGCTCACATGAGTGTTATCACTACTTATATTCTTGATAGTTTGAGAGAGAAATACTTTGGTACAAAGAGACCTTTGAAGCATGGTGGGTTTGTGTTCTTTCTTAGGTGGCTTAAAATGCCTTGGCTCTAACTTGGGTGAATTTTTGGAGGTAAAGTGAGGGTCATGAGTTGTCCTTCATGTGAAAAGTTGCTAATGTTTGCTAGCTATGTTGGACATTACCATACTTGATGCTATTATATTTTGTCATTTGCTTCATCCATGTTGTTGAAACCTTTTCTCCAATGTTTAACTAAATTAAAAAATTTATAATCATTTTCTTTAAATGAAAAATTTGTTACTATTTATGAATTGTTAATGTACTTATGAAAATGATATTTTTTTAATACATGAAAAAGTCTCAAGTCCCTTGGGTTATTTTCTAAAAACAATATCATACCACTTCTAATAACATGTTGGTGGTTCATGAAGGGGTAAGCTTCTACTTAGCTAGAGACTTCTAAGTCTTGATTCTCCGACCTATTTCCATATGTTCAGCCATTGAATCTTCATAGGGTCAGCCATTGAATCTTCTCAAATGTAAGTGCAGGCATGGCTTCGTGAAGCCCATCGCTAAGCTCAGATGGTCGGCATTTATGGCATGGGGGGCATCGGCAAGACATATTTACTGAAACTGGTCTACAACCACTTCAAAGAGGAGAGAGGTATTTTTGATGCGGTAATTTGGCTTACAATTTCTCAGCAATATGAGATTACAAATTTGCAGGCCTCCATCACCGAGACACTTAATTTAAAGCTCGAGGGCATCTCTAACAAATATATAAGGAAAATGAAATTTTCTGCATTGCTTCGATAGAATGATCATCCATGTCCACGATCCTCAAGTCCAACTTTCCAAACCACGATACCACTCTCACCTGAGTGTTCTTCATTACACCAGTAACAACTTTCATTGTAGAGTGGACTACTTTGAAAGCACTCCACTCTTTCCCCATCTTAGCTTTCTTTCCAAAATGCTTTGCTGCTTTCCTACTTAAGAAGCTATGGGTAGCTCCTGTATCTACCAAAGCTGCAAATCTCTTTCCCTTCATGGTTACCTACACAAAACTCAGCTTTAAGAAATTACCTCCTTCTGTCGGCTTTATCTTATGTCTCACATCAACAACCTTCTTTAAGAATTTGGCCTCAGAAGTGTCTATTGCTTATGTTCCAACCCGACATCTCTCTTAAGGTACTTCACTTCCTTGTTTGGATCTTATAAGCAACTCAATCCTGGCTCATCTTAACTTCCCTCAAGCTTGTCCTCCATCGCATTCTACTCAAGTGCACCAACCAAGTTCCCATTGACTGCTTCCATCGAACTAAGCTTCCGAACATCTACTTGATTGTTTCGATAGTAGTCTCCTAGTCTGTCAATGTAGTCGAGCTCATATTGCTCAATTACAATGACCTCCTTACCAAGAAAGTCCTTCTTCACCTCATCCTCAAACTGCTTGACTTTTATCTCCACCATGGTACTTTCCTCCCTTAGTTAAACTCTCTCATCCAAGAGTTCTTGAAGACTAAGACCATTCTACTGGATCTCCTCATCAAGTTTCCTGATTTCATCATCTTCCATCGTACTTATGCATTGGTTCTTGAGTTCTTCTTTGATCTTCGAATAGCCTTCCCAAATCTTCATATTTTCAGCCTTCATCGAAGCCTATTCAGAACTCCATCTACTCATCTATTCCAACACTTTGTACCAGAAAGCTTCACCTGCATCATGGCTAAATTCACCTGCCATAGGTTCTTCTACCATCTCTGCTGTCCACTTTCCTTACAAACCTGAATCACCTTTCAGATTTTTTCACCATTCACCAGGTCTCTTGCAAAACCCGAATCAAATCTAATACCAACTGTCACGCCCCTATACTGGCGGTACTCTTCCAACCGCACTATAGTGAGGTGCGACACCACCGACCCTTTTCTTTTCACCAATACTCACGGTCATGGACTACGCCTAACATTCGTACTTAGTTTATTTATTCATTACCAAGTATTAAGTTATCCTTTATACATGATGAAAACCATAAACATTCATCACAATAGCATTAACATGTATAAATGCACAATAGTATAAAGGGAGTGGCAACTCCCCGATGTGAGTATGCCCGTATATAAATATATATAAATTTTCAACTTTCAAAGTACAAGTTAAATCTTGGAGGAAACCCCAAATTTACAGTTAGCCAAATTTACATTCATCGGCAAACTCGATTGCCCAGCTTGTCGGCACCTCCGAACGGTCGCTGCACATTCTGCCCAACTCTTTGTTTACTCCTGAACGCATTTGCTCAGTTTGTCGAATGAACCGTGTCGTTTGCCCAACATGGGCGCAGTCCTCGTGTCCATGTCACCTAACTTGGGTGCCCTTCGCACGCCTCATCGCACCTCCGTTCACCAAACTTGGCACTTTGTTTCATCCAACCAGTCGGCGGGCACACCTCTGTGTCACCTTGCACGAACCATCCACCCGAACTGGGCACACCCTCCGCGGGTCGCTCGTTTACCCGGTCGCTCCTTCATTTGGTGGGCACTCGTCGTGCACCCCTGCTCGAACTCGTTCAACTGCACACACACCCGACGCGTTCAATGTCCAGTTGCCTGGCGCACCCATCCGTGGGTCGCCCTGCATGCATGCCAACTCTGCCTGGTTAAACCTCCGTTCTGCCTGTTTTGTGGGCACATCTGCACTGTAGAACTCTTCGCACTGTTCTTCGCTATTCGAATGACTTTCGAGTTCCAAGTTGAATGACTTCCAATCTCAACTCGCCACTCCTATATATGCTCGCTCGCTTGTTGTGTGGTCGTTCGACCAACCTGTCATTCCATCGCACATCCGTCGGCTCTTCCATGTGTTAGCTCGTCGGCCCACACATTATGATGTGTGGCCGCCCGACCAAATCATCGGCCCATCCATGGTATCTTTGGCATTCTTACACACTCGCCCGCTCACCCATCTCATCTGCAGCTCACTCTCTCATTGTGCCTTTGCAAACTGCAGCCCGTCCGTCCGTTGTTCAACTCGCCTGGAGGGTTGCCCGTGTCACCCGTCCATCGTGACCACTACAAGGCA
The DNA here is from genome assembly GCA_000404065.3 of Pinus taeda. NCBI lineage: Eukaryota > Viridiplantae > Streptophyta > Pinopsida > Pinales > Pinaceae > Pinus > Pinus taeda. Next base: position 156,430 of record APFE030981128.1, read on the forward strand.
TTACATCTTCTCCCACCAGAAGTCATTGCCATCCTCGGTAATCTGGCCATCTATCGTAGCTACCATCCAACGTCTCATAATCCATCAGAACAGTCATATCCTTGATCCATGATATCAACTAGTCCATACATTGCAAACATCCCTGCAACATATACAATACGACAGTCTCCACCATGTATCGTCATCGTGTGAACTGCTGCCATGATACTTCAACATAATGCTAACACCTCTTTGCACACTGTCGACCCCCATGACTCGAACTAGTTGGGTAGCTAATCCAATAATCGTGCCCAAACCGTAAGAATGGAAATCCTTATGCCATCACCAGTCTTTTCTCAGAACATCTGTCACAACATTGACTCGATCAAGAATCCATTCCAAATCCATGCTCAGGTCCATGGAATCTCCATCCCTTCTGCAACATGTCCATCCAATCCATGGTCTTGTTGTACAAGAGTGCACAACACCTCCATCGACTCATAAGTAAAACATCTCCATGTCACACCAACAAATCTACCTGCACAACATCCCTGCCTTGGCACTCTTCATTGGATGCCCATGAGTGACACCTCTACAAGTGCTCCTGCAGAATGTCCCTACATAAGACTGCCATGCTCCATGTCTCCAACCTGATGTCCATGACTCAAGTTGCCCATGCTATCCAACCAAGTAGACCCATTCACAACAATCGGTCATCCGCATCCAAGTCTGCAAATCTTTGGTCTAGTGAACTCGGTCACCCAATGATATCATCCTAAAGAAGCCTCCTCCAAGGCCCCTTGTTGAGGTGGTGTAGCCCCTTCCAACCAAGGTCCCTGCACCAACCCATCTCCAAGGTTGTCTATCGAGAGAGGAGGGCCAGGAAGTTTCCTTCCTGACTCTCATCCACCCATGTATCAGATTGGTGTTGTGTCCTCAAGTATTTGTGCATAGTCTCATCCTCCTCACATGTACACCTAAGCTTCTCAAGCTTGTCTTTCGTCAATTGAAAGTCATATATGCCGATAGCATACCTACAAAATTCCACTATGCCAGCCAGATCTCTACCTGCATAATCCTCTCCAACTACTGCCACTGAAGAAGCACTCAGAATCCCTTCATCTGCAAATCCATTATGAAAATCTTCAGTAGAAGATGTCTCTGCCAAGTGCTTCAGGATTCATGAGATTGATCTCCCACTTCCTTCCTTCTTTCTCTCTCTTGCAACGAAGTCAATCAACTTCTCTTCCTTCGTTGTTTGAGTCATACTCCCAAGTCCTCTTTTCTCCACATCCTCATGCTTCACATTTGGATCTTTGGGATACAAAGTCATAGAAGCCATCCTTGGTCTATACCCCAAGCAACTCCTCCTATTCATCAAAATCAACATAGTTCTTCCTTCAGCTGTGATCAAGAGAATGTCCCGGTCCACCATTAGCATGGATTGTGCAAGCTTTAGAAAGTCTTTCCCTAGCACCATAGAATGATCATCCATGTCCACGATCCTCAAGTCCAACTTCCCAAACCACAATCCCACTCTCACCTGAGTGTTCTTCATTACACCAGTGACAACTTTCATGGTAGAGTTGACTGCTTTGAAAGCACTCCACTCTTTCCCCATCTTAGCTTCTTTCCAAAATACTTTGCTGCTTTCCTGCTTAAGAATCTATGAGTAGCTCCTGTATCCCCCAAAGCTGCAAATCTCTTGCCCTTCACGGTTACCTGCACAAAACTCAGCTTCAAGGCATTACCTCCTTCTGTCGGCTTTATCTTGTGTCTCACATCAGCAACCTTCTTCAAGAATTTGGCCTCACAAGTGTCCATTGGCTTATGTTCCAACCCAACATCTCTCTTAAGGTACTTCACTTCCTTGTTTGGCTCTTCTAAACAACTCGATCCTAGCTCAGCTTGACTTCCCTCAAGCTTGTCCTCCATCGCATTCTGCTCAAGTGCACCAACCAAGTTCCCATTGACTGCTTCCATCAAACTAAGCTTCTGAATGTCTACCTGATTGTTTCAGTAGTAGTCTCCTAGTCTGTCAATGTAGTCGAGCTCATCCTGCTTAATTATAATGACCTCCTTACCAAGAAAGTCCTTCTTCACCTCATCCGCAAGTTGATTGACTTTGATCTCCACCATGGTACTTTCCTCCCTTAGTCGAACTCTCTCATCCAAGAGTTCTTGAAGACTAAGACCATTTTGTTGGATCTCCTCATCAAGTTTCTTGAGTTCATCATCTTCCATCGTAATTCTACATTGGTTATTGAGTTCTTCAAGTTCTTCTTTGACCTTCGAACAACCTTCCCGAATCTTCATATTCTCGGCCTTCATCGAAGCCCATTTAGAACTCCATCTACTCAGTTGTTCCAACACTTTGTACCAGAAAGCTTCACCTGCATCATGGCTAAATTCACCTGCCATAAGTTCTTCTACCATCTCTGCTGTCCACTTTCCTTACAAACCTGAATCACCTTTTAGGTTTTTTCACCATTCACCAAGTCTCCTGCAAAACCTAAATCAGCTCTGATACCAACTGTCATGCCCCTACACTGGTAGTACTCTTCCAACCACACTATAGCAAGGTGCGGCACCACCAACTCTTTTCTTTTCACCAATACTCACGGTCATGGACTACACCTAACATTCGTACTTAGTTTATTTCTTCGTTACCAAGTATTAAGTTATCCTTTATACACGATGAAAACCATAAACATTCATCACAACAACATTAACATGTACAAATGCACAACAGTATAAAGGGAGGGGCAGCTCCCCGATGTGCGTCTACCCGTATATCAATATATATAAATCTTAAACTTTCAAAGTACAAGTTAAATCTTGGAGGAAACCCCAAATTTACACTTAGCATAATTTACATTCAGTGACAAACTCAGTTGCCCAGCTCGTCGGCACCTCTGAATGGTCGCCGCATGTTCTGCCCAACTCTCCATTTACTCCCGAACGTGTTTGTTCAGCTCGTCAAACGAACCATGTCGTTTTCCCAACTTGGGTGCACTTCTCGTGTCCGTGTCACCCAACTTGGGTGGCCTTCCCACGCCTCGTTGTACCTCCATTCACCAAACTCAACACTTCATTTCGTCCAACTGGTCGACAAGCACACCTCCGTGTCACCTCGCATGAACCGTCCACTTGAACTGGGCGCGCCCTCCGTGGGTCGCCCGTTCACCTGGTCGTTCCTTCGTTCAGCGGGTGCTTGTCCTACAGCCCTGCCCAAACTCATTCAACCACACACACACCTAGCGCATTCAATGTCCAACCACTCGATGCACCCGACCGTAGATCACCTTGCACGGATGCCAACTTTGCCTTGTTAAACCTACGTTATGCCCGTCATGCGGGCACATTAACACCACTGAACTCTTCGCACATGTTCTTTGCTGTTCGAATGACTTGCGAGTTCCAAGTTGAATGACTTCCCACCTCAACTCACCACTCCTATATATGGTTGCTCGCTCGTTCTGTGGTCGTTTGGCTGACCTGTCATTCCATCGCACATCCGTCGACTCTTCCATGTGTTAGCTCGTCGGCCCACACGTTATGATGTGTGGCCGCGCCACCAACTCGTCGGCCCATCCATGGGACCGCCCAACTGCCATGACTCTCGCCCATTACTCAAGTCGGCCCGTGGGCTTGAGCTACCCACTCGCCCGCTCTCCCATCTCATCTACAACTTGCTCGCTCATCGTGCCTTTGCCAACCGCAGCCCATCCGTCCGTCGTTCAGCTCGCCCGGCGGGTCGCCCATGCCGCCCGTCCGTCGTGACAACCGCAGGGCGTTACAGGGGCCGTCAACAAGACGTCTTTACTAAAACTAGTCTACAACCACTTCAAAGAGGTGAGAGGTATTTTTGATGCAGTAATTTAGCTTACAATTTATTAGAAGTATGAGATTACAAATTTGCATGCCTCCATGGCTGAGACACTAAATTTAAACCTCGAGGGTAGCTCTGACAAAGATAAAAGGAAAATGAAACTGTCTGCATCTCTTTGAGGGAAGAAATTTCTTCTAATTTTGGACGACTTGCGGCATTTAATCAAACTCACCGAGGTCAACGTGACATTTGAGGATGATCACAATTGTTCCAAAGTATTAATGTCGAGTCGCAACAATGATGTCATTGGAGAAATGGGCGCAAGCGACAACTATTCCTTGAGAATACAACCTATGTCCACAGAGGAAGGGTTGGTCTTGTTCAGAAGAGAAGCTTTTAGAAATGGGGTGGTTCCAAATGAGAGCATACAGGGTATTGCTAGAGAAATTGCCTTGGAGTGTCGAGGATTGTCGTTGGCCCTCAATGTAGTAGCTGCATTAATGAGGTCGAAAAAGACTGAAGAAGAGTGGAAGCGTGCTTTGAATTTGATGAGGAAGGTAGATCCATCCTTCAGAATTGGACACAGCAGCATTTATGCAGATCTCCATGGGCACTTAAAATGGAGTTATGATGAATTAGCTTATTCTAACTTAAAGATTTGTTTTTTGTACTGTGTCATGTTTCCTGAGCATGCAAAGATTGATGTGGAGACGCTGGTTATACTTCATACAAATTGTAATTTTATTAATTTTAAATATTTTGTATTTAACATTATTTAAATGTTATTTAGGAATTACATAGTGTGATGTTTAAATGTTATTTTTATATAGTTTAATTAATTTATATTTTTGTTTTTTTAATTAATTCATATTTTGTTATTCTCATTATTTTATTTTTTATTTTTTTAATTTTTTATTTAAAAATACTTAAAAGTATAGAATTTGTTTTCATTTTTTCTTATAATTTATTTAAGTAATTTATTCAATTTTTATTAATAATTTGTAATTTTTTTTATATGGAAAGTTTTTTTTTTTTAATATGGGAAGTTGTTTTTTATTATCAAAATCAATAATAATTATTGGTTTCAACATTATTAGAGTTAATAATAATCATGTTCATGAGGTTTTGGATAGCCAGTGATGGGGTGCTCTGTTAAGACACTTCTTGATGTAAATTTATTGGTTCAATTCCATGCTCCAATTCAGGTGATATATTAGCTGTGATGAAAATGTAGTCCCACTAAGCTTACAATTAAATTTTAAATTTATGTGGTCTTTGTTTAAAAAAAAGGTTCGGATTCAAACAACCAAAAAAAGATGAAGAGTCAAACAACCAAAAAAAGATAAATAAATATTAAATGAGCAAATTATTATAAAAAAAAACTACTAAAATACTAAATTATAAAAACTAAACCTAAATAATACCTTAGAAATTAAAAAATGAGTAATAATAAATAAATAATAATATTTATTTATTTATTAATAATTAAATTTATTCATTATAATAATAAATAAAAATTATTAATAATAATAATCATTTATAATAATATTATTTTTTTATTTATTACTATAACAAAAATTCATTGATGTAATTATAAATTTATTAATAGCTAATTATATTAATAATAAGTTAACTAATTAATTTAGGAAATTTAGAAAATAGATTTATATTTATTATTAATAATAATTATTTAATCACTCTTAATAATTAATTATTTATTAACTATGTAATAATAAATATATTATATGCATAAATAATTCTTAATAATAATTTATTTATTTTATTTATTCTAAAATATTAATACTAAATATTCAATAAAGTATAAAAATTAAGGACTAAAAATACTAAAATAATCCAATATAGTTTAATCTTAGAAAATATAAATAAGATAAAATATAGAAAAATATATTTTGATACTATACCTTGGGAAGCACAATTGGAAGAATTAATATGTTTGATTATACTTTGGGAAGCACAACTGCAAGAATTAATATCCCTGATTAAATGAAGCCAATTTCCACTAATATCGAGGAAGCCAATTTCCCCTAATATCCTTCCCTTTGTCCTCTTGAGATTATCTGGATGCTTCATAATCTCAAGTGCTTCTTTGATTTTTCTCTTTTGATTAGAGGAAGCCAATTTCCACTAATCTCATTCCCTCTATCCCTGTTGACATTATGTGGATGCTTCATAATCTTAAGTGCTTCTCTCATTTTTCTCTTTTGATTAGACGTAGTTAATTTTCACTAATCTCGTTACCTCTGTCCCTGTTGAGATTATGCGGATGCTTCATAATCTCAAGTGTTAGCACCAACAGGGATTTGAACCAGTGGCCTATTGGAAGGAGTGCATTAACAATGCACCTATTCACAATCAATCCAAAGCTGAGTGAGCTAATTTTTCTATTATAATTTATCAAAATTATAATATATATATAATTAAATTTAAAACTTTGTTTCTTAAATTAAAAATAAATAAGATATATTTTAATATTCTTATTTTCAGAATAAAAAATAATGATATATTAATTTATACCAATATTGATGAGAATTTATAAATATATTTGTACATATTCACAATATTTAGAAGTGTCATTAAAATATTTTAAAAATGTCTCGCTGCTTATAAAATATTAATCACAAAAATGTAATACTCCCATTTTAATTCCTAGATGATATTGTAATTAATAAAATAAATGTTGTTTGTAGAGACATGTAAATGCTAACCTAGTTCAAGCAACAACCATATGTATTGTATTTTTTTAAACAAAATTCCAAATAATTAATCAAAGAAATGAGCAACTATGTGAAACATGAATCATGAGTAGGGGTTAGCATGGCCGAATAGGAATCTGTTCTCACTAAAATATTTTTTTCCATAAATCTCTTGCCATTTAAAAATTTAAATATTTAATTTCTAAGAAAGTAGTTTGGTGGGAATCCGTAGTTCAACTACCAACTCTCTACAATTATGAGATCCATTGGGATTTGTATAAATCTCATCAAAAGGTATGCTCAAATTTTTCATCTAGATGTTTTTAATATTGACTCATGAATTTGTGGATATGATTCACAAAATTTCATGAAGTACAATAAAAAAATGAAGAGAATTTGTGTGTAGAAAGCAAGGGATGTTCATTAATGGGCATGGGGATGATGATAAATCCTCTAAAGCTGGGATTAGTAATTTGGGTATATGAAAAATCCAAAATATCAATAATTTGTTACATTTAAGTGGACTTGGATTTGGATTTATTGGAACATGGTTATGTTGCAAGGTTTCATGAATATAAAGTTAAGCCCTCGAGCAACCGAGGGGCTATGAAAATAAGAATTTGGGTCATTTGAATTGGATTTCTAACAATGAAAATGAAAAGAGTAATACAATTTTCTAGATTGTGTCAACCTTCCCATGAATCTCTTGATTTAGTCTAGTATAAATAAGCTAGAGAAAGTCGTGTGAAGTTTCACAACATTGACGATGATTTGCAAATATAGAAGTGGTTATGTGGTATGAAGAGAAAGTGTAGTTTGAAAAAAGTAAGGAGAGGAGCACATAAGTGGTGTATAAGGATTTTGAGTAGTGCAGTGAGTAAAAGGAAGAAGTAGAAGAAATATAGAAGGAGAACAAAATAGATCTCAATTTGAAAATGCATGAAAAAGGAATCTAATGTTGGAAACTAGGTCACTACTGAGAGCAAGGGGTGAATCATTAGTGATAACAAATAAACAACATTAAAACCTTTTCACCAATATATGAAATAATCAATAACCCAACATATAAGGAGTAAATTTGAACATGCAACTACATCAAGAATCATCACATAAGAGCCATGACACATAAAACAATCATGCACAATGAGACACGAGATATTTCTGGAAAAAACCATTTATTTTCTAGAAATTAAAATATTTAGAAATAACATTCTCTTCATGTTTTCCATTTTCATTGTGAACTTAATAATAATAATTTGGTTATTTTGATACTAAAGGAATCTATCTTGGTATTCTTTCCCATGGGGCTATACTATATTGTTATAGTCAACACGTCATTTCCACTTATTAGGTTTGAGTGGTAAAGACATGATGACCTGATTTCACAATGATCCATATATGCATTGTCTACAATCTACCATGGAGGAGAACCCATTTCAACACCTTCAATTTACTCATACAAAACCCCTAGGGATGTGAAATAAATAGATTTAAATCATACACTTACAGTAAATAAATACATTTAAATCATACACTTACAAGGAGTAGCTATTGCTTCAACAATTATATCCTTGACAACCCTTATAGCTTCATATGTGAAATTATTAACCCTTATTAATTTTATTTCAAATAAAATTTTTAATTTAAAATTATTAATTGCCTCTAGAGACACTCTACAATGAGTATGGAGTAGATGTCAAGCATAAATGTTTAACATTTAACATTTATATGTTGGTTCAATTAAAAAAATTTAAAACATTAAAAGTAATAAACAAAAACTTAAAAGTAATAAATAAAAAGCTAAAAGTAATATAAAGCCTAATGTGTGTAAACATTTAAATGTTTGGCTCAATTATAATAAAAGTTAAAGTTAAAGTCAATTTATTATGTTTTGATTTTATTATTAACTTGTGAATAGACTTTGTTACAATACCATGGATTATCAATATCAAATGCCCAAAAACCATAAATTATTTCACAATCAAAATATTTTAGAACAATATAACACGAGTCTTAACCGTGGATATTCACCCCCACTTTACCATGGATATTATTAACATATAAATAGGCTTTGTTACAATACCACATGCTAATACTATGGCTTATCAATATCACATGCCCAAAAAACATAACTTATTTCACAATCAAAGTATTTTATTTTAATTTAATTCTATAACATTTTTTTAATAAATTATAAAAGAAAAGGTTATCATTACTTTTGAGATATATCTAAACCCTCGTCCTCACAGTACTAAAAGAACCACATAGAAATTAAAATCAGGTTTTAATAAAATTAAAAATGAGAATACTTCTATATATAAAAATGTTTAATTTATTAATAAAAATAATATTATTATAACTAGCTACTAAAAAGAATTCCATAGAATTAAATCAAGGTTTTAATAAAATAAAAAATGAGAATACTTTTATATATAAAGATGTGAGATCTATATAATATAAATAATATTATTAATAACTAGCATAGCTCTGCCTTAACTAAGGACCCAAGCTATGAGAGCAAGGAAATTTACTAACAATAATAGAGGAAAAATATTGCATGATTGTTTTAAGATTTTCATTATTGTATTTTCTTTGACGTGATTGAGCCAAAATATGAGTTTAATATCTTACAACCAATTGAGTTTTTTTAATTTAGATACTTTCTTAAACACTATATCATGGAATCAAATTTGAGAGAGAGAGAGAAAGAGAGAAAAATGGGGAGAGAGTAAGGGAGAGAGGAGAGGAGGGAAGAGTGGGAGAGGAGAGGATAGAGATAGGGAGAGAAGGGGAATAGAGAGAGAGACAAATAGATGGAGGGCAGAGAGAGAAGGAGAGATGGAGGGAGATAATGATAGAGTTAGAGGGAAAAGAGAGAGACAGTGATTAGGGGGTGAGGGGGAGACAGAGGTATGTGGGAGATAATGATAGTGAGAGGGAGGAAGAGAGATGAAGAAATTAAGAGAAGGGTGGGGAGAGATATGGAGTTGGAGGGGGAGAGAGGGAGGGGAGAAGAAAGATATAGAGGGAGAAATGTGGAGAGAGAGAGAGAGAGTGACAAGGGAGAGATAGAGAGAGAGTGAGGGAGAGAGGAGAGTGGGAGGGAAGTGGGAGATGAGAAAGAGAGGGAGAGAATGAAAAGAGAGAGAGAGAGAGAAGGGGAAGAGAGATAGAGAGGGAGATGAAGAGGGAGGGGGAGAGCGATAGATAGATATTGAGAGAGTGTGTGTATGTTTGGGGGATGAGATAGAGAGAGGGAACAAGAAAGAGACACCTAGATACAAATATAGATATTATATAGTATTATATAACAAACCTAGATCCATATTAACCCTTTATCTATTAAGTGCCGAGAGGGATCAAACCTCTCGAGGTACAAACATTTCCTCAAGTTTTGCACTCAAAAAAAAGATTTGCACCTCGAGAGATTTGATCCTTCTCAACGATTGATAGATCCAGGGTTAAGATGGATCTAGGATGATCTTTATTAACCTTGTATGAAATGAAATTATTATCCTAAAGATTATTAACTTTACTATTTAGAAATTTAATTACAATAATTATTTTTGAAGATATTCAAAGTTAATTTTGCAATTTTTGCAATTTAAAATAAAATAAATTAAATAAAAAATTTAAAATTAATTTTTTATTTTATTTTTATTGTTTTTCTTTTGGTTTTCGGTCTCAAATTAATTTACACCAGGGATATTTTTTATTTTTAACATTTTATTAGTCAAAATAAATACTATTAAAAATTAAAATAAAATAAAAAAACATAAAATTCTCCACCCATGGTTTTCCCCTGGTATTCTTTCTAATGTGGCCTATTTAAAGGCTAATAATTAACCATTAAGATTCATCTTAATCCCAATCACCAGATGTGGAGCGATCAAATCTAAAATATCTCTCTTGAGGTCAAACCTCTTTTATAGTGAAAAAATAGAATTGATCCCTTTCAGAGCTTGGTAGATTCAAACTTAAGATGGATCTAAGCTAGTATAAAAATATATAAGGGTAGTTGAAATAATAGATGGAATTTCCTTGTTTCGAGTTTTTTTTTTCGTGGTCAATATTTCCCAAAATATGATAGGGAATTTTAAGAATGTAAGTTTAATTTGTTTAATTTGTAGGATTAAATTTCACTAGGGGATTTTCAGGGCACTAAAGGCATCTTTACATTTAAAAATTCATTTTAAACAATAAGAAATCATATTCTCGCTCAAAATTGTATATATATATATATATATTATATATATTATATATATATATATATATATATATATTATATATATATATATATATATAGAGTTATGGATGACAAAAGATTCATTTTTATATATGAAAAATGTTAAATGGAAACTAATATTAGAAAATTTGAAATTATAATATTAATTATTTTTTGATATTACTGTTGTTCTTCCTTTTCCAACTTTAAAAAAACTTATGTGTGTGTGTGTGTGTGAGAGAGAGAGATAAAAGATTCATTTTTTTATATATGAAAAATGTTAAATTGGAAATTATACATTAGAAAATTTGATATTATAATATTAAAAAAATATTTTATAAATAAGTGTTGTCTAACTATTTTATGTTTAGGAGTTTTTGGCTAGAAATCAGTGAAATATTTTTTTGGGTCAAATAGTTTTTTTGTTATTTAAAATTTTATTTTTAATGCATACCTATATCCAATACTTTTGATTCAAAAATCAAACTTGTGACTTCAATAAATTCCTACCTCTTGGACAAATTTAACAGAAAAGTATTCCAGAAAAAATTCTAACTATGAATATATATATGCATATGGAAACATTTAATAAAAAGCTATATAGTAAAAATGTAATATCCACTCATAAACCTCGTGTAAAAACACATAAGATTGTAGATTGTTTTACAAAATCATGAACACACAACTTTTTAAATCACTATTCCATAATATTTATTAACAATCAAATCAAATCTTCATCATCACATATGTAACTTAGTAAAGGAATAGTAAGTTACATTAACGTTAACAACCATTGTTGTAGCATACCATCATAAACTTTATAATGTAACCTTGCATAATTTCTATGATTCTTTTATCTAGTTAGTTAACCACATACTTGATAATATAAACATCACATCATGTAAAGAATCCATGTCATAAAAGTGGCACAATAAGCAAACACATCATTGAACGTCGATATACCCAAACCAACAAGTTTCTAATTTTATTATTAAACGCTCGTGAGGGTGTTCAACCCTCACTCAATGGCTTGTAAGGGAGTCCATCCTTTAGCCATTATCGTGAAATATTAAAAAGAAATATCATTTAAATACACATATCTAGCTAGAAGCTATTACAATCATCATGATATCATTTACCCACAAATCCTCAATCTCTATGTCTTTGTGGCCTGGTTGTTCCCATCAATGGACCATCCCACAACTGACACTCCTCAATCTACATGGACCATTAGTTATTTACTTTCCACAATGTTAAACACGATCTATCCTTCATATACATCACAATATTTTCCTACAACTAGTACTATCAACAGACTTTGATATCATGATTAGATAAAATGGTGATCAACCAATAAAAAATCATTATTAGTGATGCTTCAACATCTACTCATGTGCATTCATTAAACATAAACAAAATATTATGACATTGTAACCACCCCTCCCGCTTTTACCGGCATTGACCTTCTCACGAGGGTAAACATGAGATAAGAGTTACTGTGCATGACCCGATTTCCAAGATGCACATATGGAAAATGGGGTCCACATGTCTAGAAATGACTGCAAACTCCAAGTGACACATAACCACACTATTGTCAGCCTAACTTGACCCAACACTATTACCTTTCAGTTTAGTTTCCTTAAATTCAACACAACATTCTATTTTTTGCAGTTTTTAGGTCCTAAACTCTCGAGACCGTTTTGAGGGACCAAAGAACATTTTCAGGGAAAGCAAAGTGACCAGGAAAAAGAAGAAATATATTTAACCTTTTATTAGTTGCCTCCTCATGGATATCTTTGAAACTAGGTATTATGCCAGTCAAGCAGAGATCAAATGCCAAAATTAGGACCCCAGGAAGTTGGAGGTCCAAGTTACTCACTTACATAAACACTATGTGTACATAATACCTGTAGGTCAAGAATAAATATATGTTCATCGATTCAATAAGCTCACTAGAGATTCATCAAAAATGCTTTATCCCCTCTCTAGCTAGCTATAATAACACTTGTTAGCCCATGCATTCATCCATTATTCATTAACATATCAAATCATGAACAAGAGCCATAACTAGAACATATCATATAACCATGCTTGTAACCAACATATAACCAGAATAGGAACCATGACAAATCTACGATATAATCAACATAAGAACAAGTATATGTGCTCACTAATCACATTGTAAAAAAAACTCTTAATTACATGCGAAAGACAACCAAGCCAGGTTCTTCCATGTACCACCTCACCATACATTGGATTGAACCAAATCTCTCTTCAGCCAATCACCCTCGTGCCATATTCCAAGCATGAATATAGAATCTCATGGGATAAACCAAGATATAAACAATAAGGGGCTTTAGAGGTTAAAGCACCTCCACCCTTATCCTACTGTGATTTCACCTAAACTAGTCCCAAGATAATAAAACCAAACCAAGCTTGGATGCCTCAAAATTCATTCACCATTCATTGAGGAATTTTCCTGTCTCTACCCACCTATCGAGGGCTTCCTGTAGAAAACCATCTCCACCCAAAATCTTGGAATTTTCTTGAGACAAATTCACCCGGATCCAAAACCTTCTTGAAATCCAAGGCTTAATCAATAAGGAATCCCATCACACCATGTATGTCTAGGAAATGGAAAGGCAAAGCTGAAACCACTATGAAACTAGGAAAACCCCATGCCAATGAAAGCAAATGAACCAAATAAACAAATGAATGTGCCATGTATTCACAACTCAACTAGGAAATCCCACATGCAATCTGTTACCTGCAAAATCCCCTTACTGAAGCTGATAATCCAATATTCCTTTCTTTCCCTTTGCTTCCTTTGTTTTTTCTTTGCTACTTCTTTTCTTTCCTTTTCCTTTCTTGGATTTCCTTTACTTGATTTATTTCTCTCTCTCTCTCTCTCTCTCTCTCTCTCTCTCTCTCTCTCTCAATTGATCAAAATCAAAATTGAAAAAAAACTACGAACAATTTCTCTAATGCCTTTTTTTCATTGATTTTCCTTGTTTCTTCATTTTCCTTCATTTATCCTCTAATTTTCTTAGCATGCAAATGTGTGTCTCTTCATCTTCCTTTTCTCCTATTTTCCTTATTTTCATAATTAAATGCCAATTATTGTCTCTTTTCCTTTGTCAATTTTCTTGAGCAAAATAAACCACAAATGATGCCCACTATAGTGCTTGTCCACCATTCAACTTGGAATACGTGTCCCGTGACCTTGGTCTTAGTATTTTTTTCCTTTAATATCATTTATTAATTGAAACTTTTAGGTTGTTACAACTCCTCCCCCTTAGGGGAACACCATCCTCAGTGTTTTATGACACATATGACCAAAAAACTAGTGAAAACAAAACATACTGCCTATGGAACTTTATAACACAACCCATTGAGGTATTTACTACCACACACACACACACACCAAGAACTCAATTGCTTGAACCAACAAATAATGAAGGATACATAGCCTGCATTTGATCAACCATCTCCCATGTAGATTCATCGGAACCAAAGTGCTTCCACTACATTCTAAGTTGCTTTATTGTTGGTTTTGGAGCATGCATTATTTCTGCTGCAATATACACTAAGGTTTTGGATGGAGCTGTCCCTCCACTTCCACCTACAATACAGACCAATCAATCACATGATCAACATCCTGTACATATCTCTTAAGCAATGAAACATGGAAAACATCATGGATTTTCATTTTTGGTGGTGTTGATAAATCTAGGGCAATGAGATGTAGGAGGTTTCTCTTGCAATGATAACTACTTGTGAATACTTTTTAATTTCCTTGATTAGGTTCTTCTTTAGCTTGATTATTATCGTGTTATTTTCATCAAACAAAGATGAAAACATAATAAACAATGAGACAAAGGACACAAGATATAGGTGATCACTTGAGTGTGTGTTATATTCTTTCCATGACTAGCCCCCCTGCACGAGGTCCGGGAGAGCTCCTTGGGATTTTATTTTCTGGACCTTATATTAGGTGGGTAGACCTACCTATGGTTTTTTGCATGGATTTCGCACATGGTTTTGGGCATGACGGTTTTTGGTCCATGGTGTTTTGTAGATCCGGGCAAGGGAACTACGGTTATGTTCTAATCCATGGTTAATGGGTTGATGTTTATGGATGCTTCAACATGTATATACATGTATTGTAACACTGAAAGGAATATAATAAAAAATGAATCTGGTAGTCTCGATTTTCGGATCCAGGGGAAAATCTATGTGTATATCTGTTTTATGCTCTCCCCATTTTTTATTTTATGTTATATAATTTGTATGTAGGTAATCTATGTACGGGGTTAAAACCTACATTTGGTATCAGAGTTATTTCGGCTTCAAGGGGACACCTTTGTTGCTAAGGGGTTTTTCTCGGGCCTATGGTAGACCATGTTCAGTGGGATATTTACAGGATCGATTCTTGTGGTCAAAGAAGATGCCGAGAAGTGGAAAGATAGAGATCAAGAAATTTAATGGTCAGAGCTTTGAGTTGTGGAAACTCAAGATGGAGGGTCTGTTGGTAAATAATGATTAGTGGATCGCGTAGATCTGGGTACTAAACCAATAACAATGTCAGCTGAAGACTGGGCGAAACTGGATCAGAAAGAAAAGAGCACAATACAATTGTGTATCTCATATTCAATATTGTTGAATGTATCAAGGGAAGCTTCGGTGAAGGATTTTTGGGACAAGTTAGGGATTTTGTACCAATCTAAGTCTCTGGTGAATAAACTATTCCTAGGAAAAAGATGTATAACCTGAGGATGAAGGATGGAGACTCGGTGACTAAACATCTGAACACCTTTAATACTGTGATAAGGAAGTTATTATATATTGATATTAAAATTGTAGATGAAGATAAGTGCATCAATTTGTTGTGTTCTCTACCAGATTCGTGGGATATTCTGGTTGTTGCAATAGGTAGCAATGCAAATACCTTGCAGTTTGGTGAAATAGTCTCATCCTTGCTATCAGAGGATATGAGACGGAAAAATATGGAGGGTTAGAATGGTGATGCCTAGTTTGTACAAGGACAGTCCCAAAAGAGAAACAAAATAAAGTCCTCGAGTGGGAGATCTAAATCTAGAGGGAGATCTAAATCTCCAAGAAAACCTGTAAAGGTGTACTAGAAATGCGGAAAGGAAGGGCACTTCAAAAGGGACTGTAAATTGCCTGAGAAAGGAAAGGGATCTAATGATGCTCTTTATGTAGAGGTGAAAACCACCTTATATGAAGGTGGGGATGTGTACTTGTCTTCTTCTTCAAGTAAACATGTATATCATGAGGTATGGTTGATTGAATGAGGTGCATCTGTTATCACCAAAAAATTAATCATCTAGCCTTAATTTACTAGATGGATTGAAGTACACCATATAAGACCAATTTTACCATAGTAAAATTGCTTTCGCCATGAGAAATTACTTAATAAACCACATTTGTTAAGCAATGTATCATAAACCCATGAAGAATAATTACATAAATCACTATTTATTTAGTTATCTTATAGGAATAATTAATTAAACCATTGTTTAATTAATATTCCTTGTCACATTTGACCCAGTTATGAAAAATAAACAGATAAATTATTAATGATCTTATTTTTCTCTAGGAATAATGAATTAATAACTAATTAATTATGATTCCTTGTCAAGTTTAACTAAATCCCTTAGGAATAATTAAATAAATCATTATTTGTTTATTATTCCCTAACCATATTTCTTGAGATGATAAATTAATCATTTATTTATTTATTATTTCTAAATAAAAGTTTAAATATTTTTTCTCTCCTAACCAAGTAAAATAAAATATTCCAAGTGGTTATTTCTATAATGAGGTTAATAATATTTTATTATTGCTTATTATTTGAGGATAACCTGATATTTTGTTATAAATAGAAGGGTTTTCCGCTCATTATTCACTTTGAATCATTTTCATTGCTGTACTCACTGTTGTAACTCTAATTATTATCATTGTCACCCTCCATTTTTCTTTTCCATTTGAGTTCTCATTGAGCTCAAATATTTCATTTGCTATGTTTTACACATTATAGAGGAGAGAGACTCTATCGAAAAGCTGAAGACATTTGAGGATAGCCAAGAACCCATCCCATAGAGGGGGGTTGGTAAAATTTATTTGTTCCCTTCACAGGTGTTGTTTAATAAAATATATTCTTTACATATCTGGTTTCTATCGGATTATTGGAGCTACCTGCATTTATTACTATTTCATTTTGTTGTTTAACTATGATCGTGGCATATATCAGGGCTTTCACATGTTTTTTTTCTACTGTTTGTTGTAGATCTACAATATTTAGCAGCCATTTATATTCTTAAGATTGTTTGTCATCCACAGTCTTAGGTGATTTCTTTTCGTACACATATGAGAATAAAACACTATAACAAAATTGGTGACTCCACTGGGTTTTACTTCTAATCCAGAAACCTGGGTGACCTTTAGTTTTCAGCTTAGGGTTTCTTCTTCTTCTTCTTCTTCTTTTTCAGTCTCTTAATGTTGTTTACTAGCATTCTAACCCTAGATCAATCAAAATTCTAACTTCCATAAGTTCTCTGGTCTTTTCCGCAGGTCACAAGAACTAGACATGACAGAGATTAGAAATCACACATTTATGCCCCAAAAGTGCGATCTAGAGGTCCAGAGCGTACTTTCTGGCCCAAAAAGTGAGATCTCCCAGGAATCAGGTTAGTACATGCGTTTTTAGGGTTTTTGGGATTTTTTCAGATCTATTTCTGGGTTTTTCCGAGAGTTGTCTGCTGGGTTGGTTGACCACTGTCCTATCTCACTTAGGCTTTGATCTACTCTATTTTTTTTTCGAAGTGGAATTTAGTCCCTTAGGAATTCTAGTACACTTCCACCTTTATAGGAGGAGTTTAGTTGAGTAAGAAGTCTAAGTTTCTACAAAGCTTTCAGCCATATTTTCCATATCTATACCTTCATGTTTCAGATCTTGAAAGATAGTTTGTTTCCATCCAAAGTTTCATTTTAAACCTTGTTTGGTCATTCACCTTAGGGTACCACAATTTTCCCTAGGTTTCTCACCCATCTCCCAATCTTTTTGCAGCGATTTTCCCCCATGGTTTTTTGTTGTTGTTGCACCACTTTCCAGCAGCATAGTGTCATTTGATCCTAGTCACACTGACACTTAGATCCATTGGCCTTTTTAGTGTGTTCTCAGTTGATTTCACCACCAACCAGCACAATGCTTGCAAACCCTGTTTGGGTGGGATTTAGTTAATTGATTTGTTGTTCATTTTTTGATTTTAATTTCAGTTTATTTCAGAAATCTTTCTTCTTTTTTCAAACATGATCTGGGCTTAATTAATAAACACACTTACACACACAAGAAAACCTTAAGCGAAGGGCGTTTGATTTACACCGACATGCTAATAATTAACTTAATTAGTTTATCACCCCACTCAGAGACAAAAAACATCTGGTTGATATCGCTACACCATTTCCATGTCACTTGTGTGTCTTTCCACCACTGTGCCACCAAGGCATTTGTTGCAGAGACTCTTAGGCCTTCATCCCCAGTTTCTGCTTGGGCATATTACTCCTGCCCCGATTCTCCATACCAACTCTTCTTCTGGTTCATATGATTCCTCATGTGATTTCGAGCCTCCTTCACTGCATATTGTCACCATGTATGGACCCACTGTTGGTGTAGGAACCCAACTTGGTGTTGGCTCCAGTTCTACCCCGGTAGTCACATCTAGCAGAACCGCTTCTAGAATCATTCTGGTAGCTCCTCTCCTACCTTTCATGGTTGGGTTAAGTCTCTCAAATTTTAACCAATTGATAAATGACCCTATACATCACAATGTTGGTTGGCCAGCTATGCCGACTAAGCTCCCCTCTGACATCTCCAAGTTTGAAGGTAATTCTAGAGAGGGCCTTACCAATCACACCTACTCCTTCCATATGTGGTGTTCATCCAATTCCATCACCAATGATTTCATTCATCTTCGGTTGTTCCAACACACACTCACTGGAGATGCTACAAAGTGGTACGTTGACCAGGCTACTACTTCTCATTCCACTTTCGCAATGCTAGCTAAAGGGTTCCTCTCATATTTTCAATTACCTCTCTGATACGACACTAGTATGGAGATCTTGATCGCATTCTGTCAATCCTCTGCCACTCGTCTTTCTGATCATGTTCAAGAATGGTGTAGAAGGAGGAGCACATGCCATGCCTTGCCCTTTCGAAGACTGTGTCTACCTCGATTGGTTTCTTAGGAGCCTTTTATCACCCATTACCAAAGATGTTGTGTCTCACTTTCCTCAAATAGAGGAAGAGGCTCTCCAAACTGCTCTAAATTATGACTTGATTTATGCGCAATCCGGTTATGTCTATAATTTTATTCCATACCTCCCCTGTCCTGGTGGTGCTAATGCACCAAGGGCATCTCACGCCACCGACAGTATTGTTGAATCTATTTCACATCCATCACCATATACTCAACAATTTATGGCTATCTGCTGGGGGGGGCACTAGTTCCTCCAACACTTATGCCACTCCTTCTAGCAACATGTTTTCAGGGCCAACCAATTCTCAACCTGTTTACCAAACCGTTGCCCCTCCATAATCTTATCCCTATGCACAGCTGAGCGCTCCAACTCCTCAAGCATTAGCGTCATAGCCTCCAATGCATCCCCAACCCCAAAAACCACCACCCCCTCAGGGTCAAGTGTTTTCATAGAAGAGTGCAACCAATCCCCAAAATTTGAAGAAAAATAATAAGGGGAAGGGTAACAAGGGTAATGAGGGTAATCAAGGTAATCAACCTAGTGAACCCCAGGGGAACCAGCCTAACACCAACAACCAGCAATAGGGTGATCAACCCAAGCAGAATAATGCTATTCGTATCAACAAGCCTTATGCATGTTGCGGTGTACATGGCCATTATACACATGAGTGTCCTCTCTTACCCAAGATGCGCCAAATGTGGGAAGCTCAAGAAGCTTCTAAAGGTCAACCGCCCATCCAGCAATTGCCTTAGAATCTTGTGCCATCTCAACTGGCAGTGCTTACAAATTCTTTCCCTCAGCAAGGATTTGTTGTTGCTCAACCTCATCCAGGTCAGGCAGCCCACCCTCCCCAACCTTCTGGTCCTGGTGACTACCAGATCCTTATGATGAATTCTGATGAGGTCAATACCTATGATATCAACTTGCAAACTTGGACGTGTCAATATGACAAGCCATCGACTTCATCTGCCACTGAGTCCAAAACCAAAACATCTACTGAGCCTCTTATGACACCAAACGATCCATTACAGATCCCTCAACATAAATTTGAGGCAATTCCCAAGATCCCCAAGGGGCCATTATGTCGTAACACTGCTTCTAACCAAGCTGCCCATACTTACAATATAATAGATGAATTGATGCAATCACATGCTACCATGTCAACACTGGAGGTACTCTAGTCATGCCCATCTCAAAAGAAAGCTCTACTAACTTCTTTGGGCATAGTAGATCCTTCCGATTATGATTTTATTATCATCCCAGTTGATACATAAGAACATCCCCCATTACCTTCATCCATTTCTTTCCAGATACCAGTCCAAGTCCATAATGTCATCTTCTCCTAATGCATTATTGATGAAGGTGCATCCACCTATGTGATGTCTGCTACCATTTGGAAACAACTTAAGTCACCTGAAATGTCTCCATCCACCATCACTTTGCGTGCTTGGGGTGGTCACTCCTCCCAACCTCTTGGCATGTATCACAATTGCCCAACGACTCTTGCAGGTAAGATTGTCCATGTAGACATTGAGGTTATTGATGCCCCTTTAGATTACAACATTCTATTGGGTCATAGTTATACTTACACCATGTCACCTGTCGTGTCTGTGGTTTTTTGCAAGATGTGCTTCCCCCATGACACAAAAATCATCACTATCGATTAGTTTACATACTACGAGCAAGAATCCTTGACCTCCTGTGAGTCTATTATCTCATCGATGTCCGACAAGAAGTATTCTACCCCTTTCATCAGTGTTTCACCCGGAGTCTGCAAATATTTCTCATTATTAAGTGCTTTCCTCGGTCCTCCCCCTCCTATCTCTAAGCCTAGCTCTTTGAGTGTTTGCATGTTACAAGTGTCACGAGATGCTTGCAAGCAGTCTGGTACATCAAAACAACAACCATCTCCTCATCACCCTATTTTTCCCACCTTAGTTGAGCCATATGGATCTAGCCACCTAGGACCCTCACCATTTGTGGGTGCCTCTCCTATGTTCCCACCAGGAAATGTTCCTCCAAGTCTCAACCATCTAGGAGTTGTTTGATTGATACATTTCCCTACACGACAAATACCTTTCATGTTTCCTCCTCTAGGAATCTTTTCTGTCCATGTTATGGCTTCATTGGTCCTCCCTAATATGACTTTGGGGATCCTAGTATGCTACTTTGATCCCCCTTGCAAGCACTTCACCTGGTTGTTGAAGACCGTATCATGCTTTTACCTCGGTTCAACCAGTCCCTATGGCCCTTACCACTGCTCCAATTCCACTGTGACCTCAACAGGAACTCACTCCTTTTGCAAAAGCATATGAATAGGCGGGCAAAGCCAAGAGGAAGAACCTAAGGACAAGGCTCCCTAAGCTCCTCTAACCCACAAAGCCACAAAGCCATCACCTCCATGTGCTTTTTGTAAATTTGTTGGGCATGCCACCAAGAATTGTCTTGAACTTCCTCATCTCAAACCTTTGGTTCATGAAATATTTCTTGAGTCTAATATCCTCGAGGTCCAAATTACCTTAGCGGGTCCAACAAAGAAACTCATAATGTTACGCACAAATCACCCTTGTGCCTTGTGTGATCATCATGGTAATTATTCCCATTGTTTCCCTCATCTCGATGAATTTCATTATTTCCTTAAGGCCCTTCCTGAATATGAGACCACTCGTAGTGGATCACTTACTCCTCTACCCATAGATTTTGGTACCACTAGTACACCAGAATAGGGGGACTCTGGTCCTATCATTGTGATACCTCCCGCCGAAGTCGAGATGACAGACTCGATGGTACATATCCTTTACCTGTCATCATCCTTCAGTTCTGTTGATAGTGCTGGACCTGCCAACATGTCAAGGGATCTCCCAAGTAAGAAGTCCAAACTAGATCTCAGACTATTTGGTGTAGGAGTTCTAGTAGTGTGTCATATGGTATCGCCTTGACCGTGGTTGCACGTAGAGGCAAGTAAGATGTTGATGTTGGTAGCAAGGGTGTGACATGCGCAACAAGTCAAGGAATGTGCATGAATGGTTCTAACACATGGAACGTGGAATGAGTGTGCCCCTTGGAAACCTATGTAAACACGCGGCTTGGAAGGGAACACATGAGCAAAGATGCATCACAATCAAGAAGGAAGGTGAACCAACAATCCAAAGTGATGATTTAACCAACAATACATTTCAATTAGATTCATACATTCATATACAGAAAGAGTCTATACATACATGCGTAAGAAAACAAATCAACTAAAATACAATAACAACATATGCATGAAATGTCCTAGATCTTGTTATATTAAGAAGTGGAAGTTCCAATCATATAGTACAACCATAACCAATCAATAGTCTTGATAATGGAACGTTACAGTCACTGCTGCCTGTTCCTCCAAAGAGATGTATTAGCTCTGCACTGTGGAGAAGCCAAGGCTCATTACAATACTCTCTAAGATTTTTCTAAGATACTCCTATCAAAAGCTTGGCTGAAAAAAAGCTTGTACAATGAGTTATGAGGTTCTATAAATAGAAAAGGGTGGGGTGACCCTTGACATTCCACTTTGCGACTTTTCACCTACCCTCATGACTCTTCAAATACTACATGACTGTTACATTCAACTATACACACTTGGACTTTCACTTTACAAGACGTTACATACAATCTACACATGTACCCATGTGAGACAAAATAGGCTTGAGAAATTCGTGCAAGCTTTCACTAATGTTTAGATAGTTTTGGTAAGACCAACTCTTTGACATC
This sequence comes from Pinus taeda, assembly GCA_000404065.3. Classification (NCBI taxonomy): domain Eukaryota; kingdom Viridiplantae; phylum Streptophyta; class Pinopsida; order Pinales; family Pinaceae; genus Pinus; species Pinus taeda. The sequence continues at coordinate 179,210 of APFE030981128.1, forward strand.
CTTGCAATGATCGGCGATGGAAAACTGATGGCAAGCTTGGTCATCTGTGATGGTGTCTGTGCACTCAACGGTGACATCCTGCTAAAAGCAAAATCTTTCCTTCGTTGCATCCAAGTACACCGATAAGGCTCCTCTGTCCAACTCGTCTGATAACATAAGCATCATTGTCTTGAGTGTAGTTGGACCAATGACATACTGAAGCATAGTTCTTGTGCTGATCTCCAAGTGTGTGCTAGTGACGATGCACATCAACTTGTTAAAATACATGTTTAGCTCCAGTCATACTTGCTCCTTATCTTCACTTCATTGTGTGTGCCAATTGGTGGGATCATATTCATCCACATAATGACATCCATGCTACTAAACATCTTTGCATGCAATCAACGACACTGCTCACCCTATCTACTCCATGCTACCTGTCGGGCTGGGTTTATAACCTGTATGGGTGCAGTTTCATCATTCTATGCATGTTGTGCCTCCTCCTGTACCTTCTCCTGCTGCAACTCTATCTAAGTATGTGTAGCTCCTGTTCTTCCTTGAGTTGTTGCTTCAGCACCTATAACCCCTTCTCTATGTCTCTCTTTGCCTATGTGTGATCCTCTTATCATGCAGTCGCCCCATAACCTCAATATCCAAAGCTTCTTTCATCATGAGTGGATCTGCTTGAACTACAACTTTGCTCCGTCTCTGCGTTGTCAACAACCTTCCTCTTGCATTTGTCTCACGCAGGTTTTCTACCTTTTGTTGCTACTAATGGTGCTGCTCATTGTGATGCCACTGCAATTTCATCTTGATATCCTTGTCCATGAAAAAAATGATGTCTTGATAGATAGGCAAGTTCATAAACACTTCATCGACTGCATCCCCAATTGCGCTCTCAACGGTGTCTTGGACTCCACTCTCTTGGAAGCCATTGTACCTATGCTACTGAGAGGCAGACAGACACCTGTGATACGTGGAGACATAGAAACACTCATGTCAAGCAATATGTCAGTTGGAAACCAAAAGAAACTTGATGACTGACATGCAACATACCTGTGTGACTGTCTGTGAAGATTGCACAATTTTCACCTAGAGACTGGGAGACTGACTACCAAAACTGCACACGACACAGTCCAAGATATTGGGAGGCTAACTAACTACTAGAACTATGTAATGCATATTCCAGCCCGGCCTTCTGAGGACTGAAACTGTGCAATGTGAAATTTTAGTCAACAGTGACATGCAAACCAGCAAACTGCGTTGCGCAGTTTTTGGTGCCAGCAAGGCACTACCTCCCATAATTCTACAATGCAAGCCTAGAGGTCAGTGTTGGGTCAGAATTGCACAATTTCTAGAGGGAAGGTAGAGCCTTCACTTCTAGAAATTCCCAATGCTATCCGGGCAAGGCAAGGTCTGGAATATGGCATCCCAGACCCACCGACAGGCGACTGAAAACATGAGAAGTCTAAATGCATGATGATACCGAGTGTAAACAAGAGTGAATGATCATGCATGCAAATAGTAAGTGTAAGATTCAGAAAATGGGAAAGCATGCATCTGTGTGAAGCAAGTTGTTGCAACGGCGACCATTGGTGCAAAAACAATGTCATGCATGCGACAAGAGTGAGACATGAACGAAAATTGAAATGGTGCTTCTACAAGCTAACATACATTAAAAAAATAGAAAGCGCTCATTGAAATCAAGTAGCTGGCACTCACATAAAGCGAAACACAAAAAGAAATAGAAACACAGCGCAAGACATGAAAAGAAGACTTACCCTAAAACAACTAAGATGAAAGTGCCAAAAACTCTTGGATGCAATGTGGGATGTCAGAGCCACAAGATCGATGTGAGGGATGAGATATGTAGTGTCTGGTTCATAAGTTTTGATAAGATCGAGGTTATGATGCGCATGCCACAAATCTAGGAAAAAGAGACACTTGTCGGGAGGTTTCTAAAATGATCTTTCTATGTAACCTCCAGCTCCCAAAAATAGATCCCTAAAATGTAGGGATGCTTTTTGCATGTTTATTTTTTCTATTTCGGGAAAAGTAGACCATGCATGCAAATCAAGATTTTTGGGTCCCGAGTGGAACCAGTCAACCTGAAGGCACATACAATAGCCTGCAAGACTGGGAGAGGGATTGGCGCAGTTTCATGGCGGAGAAGATTTGACTCTCTATCAGGAATTGTGCAATTTCTTGGTTGAGAAGGTCACTACCTCCTAGAATTGCACAATTTCTGGGCTGAGTTAGGTTGGATGTTCCTGAGGGATTGCGCAATTTCTGGGGTCAGCAGGTTTGTCTCCTAGAATTGTGCAATTTCTAGGCTAACCTATAGTGATAGGCTAGATTGCAAAATTTCCTCGAGGTAGCCTGTCTGACTGCATTACGCAATTTCTGAACCTAACAGATTTGTGCAATTTCTGGAAGGAAGGTTGATTCCCCTCCAAAATTGCACAATTTTTAGAGGCAGATGCTCAGCCAACAACTAACTTAAGTTTGAGATGGAAACCTGTAAAAGGAGTGATGAAAATTGACATGCACAGGCTGGCGAGCCACTGAAATACTATTGAATCCTATATACTTAACAGTGTAAGACATGCTGCTAGGATGGTTGGTAGGGAGGCTCCAAAATGAAGCTAAGGAAAAATTTTGGAGGGTGGTTGTAGCCACTACAACACTTGGTGACACACTGGTAGAAATCCAGCTCTATAAATGGATTTTGTTCATGAGAAGAAAGTCTAACACCTCCGGAAGTATTGTATAGTCCTCTGTTCATCTTAGTTTCAACACTTACTTGATTGTAAGATGTAGCATCTGCCAAGCTCTTGGTCAGTCGACACACATTCCAATCCAAGCCAACACAGTTGTTTCGATTCGGGATGAGGGGTATATTAGTGCACAAACCATATGGCCGTTAGAGTTTTAGTTTCATATCTAGTGTTGCTCTGCTAGTAGTAGGCCTAGACAATACCCCAATGGAGTCATGCGGGAACACAAGCATCCCTCCGCTGCCAGCAAGCCTGGTCAGTACCTCAGCGAAGTTACTTGCATCACCAATCGACACAGGAAGCCTTTCTCTTCTTTTGCATTATTCACTTTTCATTTTTCAAAATTTTTTCATATTTTCATTTTTTCGTTTTCATTTTCATAACTATGCATAACACTTATTCATTTCGTAGGTGGAGGAGGGATCCTGACTTATTGAGACCATAATAGGTTGTTCCTTCAGAGAAGTAGTTTGTATATACCTCTGACATGCTTGTTAAGGTTTTCCCCCTCACCTTACTCTACTTGACTGAGCTGACAAGGGTTAACCCAAAAAAAAACCGACTAGAGTAGGTGATACTAGTTAGCGTGCAAGCATTGTCTTTTCACCAATCTTGATTGCAAACAACACATATTTTCCATTGATGTATCATGGACTGAAGACACAAAGTTCTTCATACAAAGGTAGGACGCAGATGACCAAGTATTGATAACTACACATGTCCTCTTTTACGTTACCCAACGTTTTTCAGGACTTGTGCATGGTTTCGTGCAAAACTAACCTAAGAATGTATACAAACAAACAAATGACAAAAATAAAAGAAAAAACATAACTTAATGCATAAGAAAAGAGAGAAAAAAAACAAACATGCATGCAAGAAAACAAACCAAAAGAAAACACTACCCCTAATCCTAAGCTAACGGTGCATGTGTCTGCTCACGTAAAGTGATACTTCCAATGCAGCCATCGGTGCATTGGTCAACCCATGTTGGTGAAGTCATGGTTCATGAACAACACAATAGAGTGAACCAACAAACATGAAAGATATAAAAATCAAGACAAACACATTCTGAATTCAAGTGTGTCCACAGAAAAGAAGTGAGTGAAAGTGCATGACATACACCCTGTGGATGTGCCATGGTGTTGTGCGATACTGCATCCAGATGTTAAGTGTACACATTCTCGTGACTGTGACATGCAATAAAATGTTAGAAAGGTAGACCACTTACGTTGTGCAAGTGTTCTTGCTGTGTAAGATTCCTCCAATGAGTGAGCGATGGGATCGTGTAGTTCAAGTGGAGGAAGCAAAATTTTAGTGTTAGATTGATCTTCAGTGCATTCAAATGAGTGATGAGGAGTCTTAGGTGTTTGATCCATTTCTTGATCAAAAGTGAAACCAACCTCAGAACAATGAGGGCCTGACATAACCATCAACCCGGGCTGAAGTGCCTTGACAGTCTGCGGGGTTTCGACTTCGTAGACAAATAAATCATCATAGACCAGTGTCTTATATATATTAACAACGATTGAATCAACATGATGATGAAATGAAGAAGTAGAGAGATCACGACAACCAAGATCATAAAATTCAAGATGTTTGTTAGCATCCTCATGATTTGATGAATCACACAGAGGGGTTGATGAGAAGCAAGAATGTTTGCCCTCCGTGTTTCCGGAAAAAGCAAATGAAAAATCAAGTGGATGTTTAATGAAATATTTTTCCTCTCCGTTGTCGAATGATGGAACGATATCAAGTGTGTTCACAAAAGCTAAACAATGGGTGCATCTGTAGATGGAGATACACATGCGAAATCAGGAATGGTAGAATCACCAAAGGTGTCAAGGAAAAATGGAGGAGGCACAGACAAAAGGGAATCGTCCTTCGCCGCGTGTTGATGTTCAGGCTCCCAGCCATACTCTTCATGAATGACAATGTAGGTTGGTTGTGAAACACCAACTCTATTGATAGCTTGATCCTTGTTCACAACCATTGTAGAGTCTGGAATGGAACAACACAAGACAATGCAATCCGAAGGATCATCAGAATACGAAGATGGAGGCTGAGGGACAAAATACATGTGACAATCCATGGGATTTACAACCAAATCTATGCGACAATTGAGAGAAGTGAAGTTGGGAGGATGTGACAATTGAACGGATGTGTGTGCATGTTATCCCACATCACTATGTGGTGGTGGAGTTGTTTGATGAGGGGACGACGGACAGCCACTTGTGATAGCGACCGTGTCCATTTTTTATTGCACATCTCCATTACTGAGTATGCTGAGTGAGGCTTAGGCTTGAAATTCTTCTTAGGATTGAAAAATTTGGTAAGGCAGTATTCAAATCTGTCCATGAGATATTGGAATTTCATGTGACTTTTCGAAGCTTGAAATTCCAACACACGGAAGCAGTCCAAAAAATCCACAGGTGATTCTTGCGGGGTCTTCTGTGGTTTTAACGGTTTTTGGTCAAGAGGTTTTGGATCAAAATGATGGAAAGTAGATTCAATGAGATCACAAAACTACTCAAGTGAGTGCACGTTGTTGGGCGACAGACTCCAACACCACCGTAGTGGGGATTCATGAAGTGTGTATGCAAGAAGCATGCTAACCTCTTCTGCATAGAACTCGTCTGCAAGGAATGCATAGAAGTCTTCTAAGTACTCAGGCTAGGCTACTTTGCCTTCACCATAATACATGAATTCAGACAAGAGATCAACAAACTCTCTCGTGACGTCGAGAGGTTCGGCATACGAAAAACATCATGGAGGGATAAGTTTAATAGTATCCATGATAGATGTATGAATATTCAAAATAGATTGTGAGGACTCAACTTGTCATTTTCCCTCCTTCTAGTGCCAAAAGTTGACAGTGCTGGACCCACCAACATGATAGGGGATCTCTCCGGTAAGAAGTCCCAACTAGACCTCAGACCATTTAGTGTAGGAGTCCCAACAGTGGGTCGTACTATATGCCTTGACCATGGTTGCGCACAGAGGTAAGTAATATGTCCCTGTTGTTAGCAAGGGTGTGACATGAGAAGCGAGCCAAGGAAGGTGCATGATTGGTTCTAACACACGGAAGGTGGAATGAGTGCGCCCCTTGGAAACCTATGTAAACATGCAAATTGGAAGGGAACACACGAGCAAAGATGCATCATAAGTTGGAAGGAAGGTGAACCAAAAATCCTAAGTGATGGTCTAGCAAACATCAAATTTTGGTTAGATTGATACATATATATATAGAAAGAGTCTATACATACATATGTAAGCAAAAAAATTAACTGAAATACAATAACAACATATGCATGAAACATGGTGGCTCTTATTATATTAAGAAGTGGATGTTCCAATCATACGGTACAACTATGACCAACCACGAGTCTCGATAATGGAACGTTATAATAACTACCACCTGCTCCTGCAAAGAGATGGACTAGCTTTGCACTGTGGACAAGCCAAGGCTCGTTACAATACTCTCCAACATTTCTCTAAGATACTCTTATCGGAAGCTTGGCTGAGAAAAATCCTGTACAATGAGTTATGAGGTTCTATAAATAGAAAATCGTCAAGTGACCCTTGACATTCCCCTTTGTGACTCTTCACCTACCCTCATGACTCTTCAACTACTACATGATTGTTACATTCAGCTATCGAGACTTGGACTTTCCCTTTACAAGACGTTACATACAATCTACACATGTACCCATGTGAGATAAAATAGGCTTGAGAAAGCCACACAAGCTATCACTAACACGGAAAGTTGTGGTAAGAACAACTCTTCGACATCCTTACGATGATCAATGATGCCAAACTGATGCCAAGCTTGGTTGTCCATGTGCTCAATGGTGACATCCTGCTGAAAGCGAACTCTTGCCTCGGTTGCATCTAGGTACATCGATAAGGCTCCTCTGTCCAACTCGTTTGATAACATGTGCATCTTTGTCTTGAGTGCAACTAGACCAACAACTTACTGATACATATTATTTGTGCTGATCTCCAAGTGTGTGATGGTGACCATGCACATTAAATTGTCAAAATACACATTCAGCTCTAGTCAGACTTTCTCTTTTTCTTTGCCTCACTGAGTGTGCCAATGGGTGGGATTGCACACATGCACATAAAGACATCCATGCTCCTAAACACCCTTGCATGCGATCGATGACACTGCTCACCCTGTCTACTCTATGCTAGCTACTGGGTTGGATCTATAACCTGTATGGGTGTAGTTTCATCAGTCTGTGCATGTTGTGCCTCCTCCTGTGTCTGTTCCTACTGAAACTCTTTCTCTCATATGTGCAGCTCCTGTTCTTCCTTGAGTTGCTGCTTTAGCACCTGTAACTCCTTCTCTGTTTATCTCTCTGCCTTCGTGCGACCCCCTTTCATGCCGTCACCTCATAGCCTCAATCTGCAGAGCTACTTTCATCATGAGTGGATCTACTTGAACTGCAACATTTCTCTACCTCTGTACTATCAACAACCTTCCTCTTGCATTTATCACACGTAGATTTTCTACCTTCTACTGCTGGCGATGCTGCTACTCGTTGTCATGCCACTGCCATTTCATCTTGATATCCTTGTCCATGAACATCTTGATTTCTTCATAGATAGGAAAGTTCACAGACACTTGATCGACTGCATCCCCATTTGCGCTCTCATTGGTGTCTTTGAATCTTTTCTCCTAGAAGCCATTTTACCTGTGCTTTTCAGAGGCAGACGAAAACCTATGATACCTGGAGACATAGCAACACTCATGGCAAGAAATCTGCCAGCTGAAAACCAAAACAAACTAGAGGACTGACATGCAACATACCTGTGTGATTGTCTATGAAGATTGTGCAATTTTCACCAAGAGCCTCGGAGACTAACTGCCAAAACTGCACAAGGTACAGTTCAGGCTGTTGGGAGGCTGACCGACTACTAGAACTACGTAGTGCACAGTATAACCTAACCTATTGAGGACTAAAACTGTAGAATGCACAATTTTAGTCAACAGTGACATGCAAACCAGCAAACCGCATTGCGTAGTTTCTGGGGCCAGCAAGGCATTACCTCCCAAAATTGCACAATGAAATCCTAGAGGTAAGTACTAGGCTAGACTTGCACAATTTCTAGAGGGAAGACAGAGTTTGCACTTCCATAAATGCACAATGCTAGCTGGGCAAGGCAAGGTCCGAGCTAAGGCAACCTAGACCCGCCAATGAGCGACTGAAAACATGAGAAGTCTGAATGCATGGTGATACTGAGTGTAAATAAGAGTTAATGATAATGCATGCAAACAATAAGTTTAGGATTCAGAAAATGGGAAAGCATGCATGTGTGTGAAGTGAGTCACCGCATCGACGACTGTCAGTGCAAAAGTAGTCTCATGCATGCAACAGTAGTGAGATGCGAACAAAAACAGAAACGGTGCTTCTACAAGCTAACATACATAAAAAAAATAACACACACTCATTGAAATCAAGGAGACACCACTCACACAAAGAGAAACACAAAAAGGGACATAAATGCAGCGGAAGACATGAAAAGCAGACTTACCCTGAAACAGTTTAGATGAAAGTGCTGAAGACTCTTGGATGCAATGTGGGATGTTAGAGCTTCAAGATCAATGTGAGGGATGAGCTCTGTAGCATCTGATTCATAAGTTTTGATAAAATTGAGGTTATGATGCGCATGCCACAAATCTAAGAAAAAGTGACACTTGGCGGGAGGTTTCTAAAATGATCTTTGCATGTAACCTCCAGCTACCAAAAATAGATCCCTAAAATCTAGGGATGCTTTTTTCATGTTTCGTTTTTCTATTTTGGGAAAAGCATCCCATGCATGCAAATCAAGTTTGCTGGGTCTTGAGTGGAACTGGTCAACCTGAAGACACATGCAAGAGCGTGCAAGACTGGGAGAGGGATTTTCGCAGTTTCTGGGCTGAGCGAATTTGATTGTTTGTCACGCATTCCACAATTTTTGGGTTGAGCAGTTCATTACCTCTGAGAATCGCACAATCTCTGGGTTGAGTTGGGCTGGATGTCCCTGAGGGATTGCGCAATTTCTAGGGTCAGCAGGTGATTGTATCCCAAAATTGTGCAATTTCTAGGCTGAGATGTAGCGATGGGCCAGATTGCACAATTTTCTCAGGGAAGCATGTCTGACTGCATTTGCAATTTTTGAGCCCAGAAGGCTGCCCAACAAATTTGTGTAATTTCTGGAGGGAAGGTTGGCTCCCCTCCAGAATTGTACAATTTTCTGAGGGAGTTTCTCAACCAGCAACTATCTTAAGTACGAGATGGCTGCCTGTGAAAGGAATGAAGCAAACTGACATGCATAGGCTGGGAAGCCACTAAGAAGCCAATGAAGCCTATGTACTTGACAACGCAAGACTTGCTACTAGGATGGTTGGTAGGGAGGCTTCAAAACAAAGCTAAGGAAAAATTTTGGAGGGTGTTTGTAGCCACTACAACAAGTTCCTCGTAGGAAAACCTCTCTGATGTTTCAGCACATGCTTCTATCAAACCTCCTTCATCGAAATCCCAAGTCTCAACATCGATAGATTTTCCATCTGCCAGCTCATCGTCTACCATTTCAGATCATGCGTATGTGAACCTTCTTTCTCAGGATGATGCACCAAGTACCACCGCCACATCATGTAGTCAATCTTCCTCCCATCCCCCCATTTTCCATTCTAATTAGGATGTCATGGAAGCCATGACTGCCCTTGATTATCCTTGGGACGATATGCACCATGGTGTGTACTTCCTTCCATATTTTGATTCTAGCACTCTAAATACATCTAGCACGTCCATATCATACTAGGGGATGCATAGGCCTCTACATCTCCTTATAATCATTTGGATTATCTCGTGCCAAGTTGGCCTGAGATGCTTGAATCCCATTTTCAAGCACTTAGAACACAATGATGCTCCACAAACTCCTCCTGCTAGGGGGCATCATTCCCACTTTTGCATACTAGATTAGTCCCCTCCATCACACATGCTTGCGGGTAGTATCCCATGCTTGGGGGCATGATTGATTTCCCTTGGCCATCTTCTCAATTGAATAACATAAGTCTCGGCGTAGATCCCACTAGATCTAGGTATGGTCGATTATCCTCACATTCCTTGGATAGTTTATCGGCCTCTTCAGCAAGCCATATGGATATCATATATCGTAGATGTTTGATACCATATATTCAAATATTCTACTCGATGTCCACATAGTTCCCATGTCTGAATTCATGGATGATGATGATTCTAGACCTCCTCTAGTAGTTCAGTCTCATTTTCCTCTTCCCTTAATTCTTTAACACGAACCATCATTCCAAGAAGCATTAAGGCCATATTTAGACAAGTAAGGTCACTTGCCTAAAAGTCACAGATCCTAATTCCAATGGTCGGTTTGTTCACTATAATCTCCACAAGATTTAGGGCCTCTTCCTCCTCTCCAAATTCACCACATCTCACTTGGCAAATGAATTCAAATTGGAGGGAAAATTTCCTTTTATAAAAAAAACCCACATTTTTTCTATCGCCCATTGTGACCAAATCATAGCTTAGTTTGACGAACCATCATCACCATGTGAATTCTATCATCAAGTACTATAATGGGTATTTCTCAATTTTCGATGATTTGACACTTCACTTGGAAGGCATTTTTCTAAGAAGGGCCACTTCGTCACCTCTCAAAATAGAATTTCTTCATATGCGACACTCGTCATCTCACGTGTCGATTTTATTCATGAGAAACCATCATTTGCTCATGCTTTCATGGTCCCCACTGGGCCTATTCTGGGTGGTAGTGTCATCGGGTCACCCTTGTTCAGAGCATCCACGATGAGTCACCTTTGCATCCATGGAGTTTGTTTCACGTCCCATTATATCATGTCACAATATTCCATCCATCTTTGCAAACCATTCATCCCGTGTTCCCATTTTGACCTCCAGTCATACTGTCCTCCATCCCCTCCGGAGTCGAGTTAGTCGCTACTAGGTCAAGCATGCACTTTATGCTCTGACAAGGGAAGTCGTATGTTTATCCCTCAATCCCACCTTTTCCATTGTCCCTGTTGCCAGTCCATCAATCACATTACTATTTTCCCTCATGACTTAGTTGAGGATCCTCATTGCCTCACCTATGGCGGGCCCTATTCTATCGACATCAACACACCTATTCCAAAAGAACGACCTAGAGGATGGTGTATCTTGGTTCCATCTTCCACCCTTGTTCGGTGCCTCAGATCAAGGAAAGGGACTCATCATTTCCCTTTGACTTGGTTGTTTCATGCTGATGATTCATACACTTGATGTTCCAGTGATGCAGCAGATTGTATCAGTGATTCCCAAGTGTGTGTGAGATGTTTCAGAACTCATGAGGGGGTAGCCCTTCAAGTAGCCCTCCACATGCCCAGATGACTTCATATTATGCTACAACCTCAGATACAGTTTCGCAGATTTGATGGGTTTGTTTCCTACCGATTGTAGTATTCATAGCATGCATGTCTCCTTCAGATGATCCATTTAGTTTTGCAAAGCCCTTCCCTATTCAATAGGGCTTCTTCGTTTGTTCTACCCTCCCTCCCACCCATTTTTTGAGGGAAGGGCTATTCTATCTCATGCACTCAAATGTTATTGTATTTAGCTTGGCTCATGTTTTTTCCAGGTGCATTATATATATGGGACACATTGTGTTATTTTCTGGCTGATTATGCTCGCGTGTCATGTACATCATGTACTTCATTGCTCAGCTTCATGTTTCAGGGTGCATCATTATTTTTGTACTAAGTTATCTCAGCGGGTATAGGTATGCCTCCCCCGCCTCACTGAGATCTGGTACCACAACATAAAAGGAGACTTGCATTAGTCTCGCCCCCTATGTCTCTATCCTCTTTCAATTCATCTCAATTGGTCTCTCTCTCCCACTCTTTGACTACACTTTGTTGTCTAGTGTTTGTGTCCTTACAATGAACTTTAGTCATATGTTTTGCTCCTAACACTCATACGTTGTGGGGGAAATCTGTTATCACCAAAAAATTGATCATCTAGACTTAATTTACTAGATGGATCGAAGTACACCATGTAAGGCCAATTTTACCATAGTAAAATTGCTTTCACTGTGAGAAATTACTTAATAAACCACATTTCTTAAGCAATTTATAATTAAACCCATGAAGAATAATTAAATAAATCACTATTTATTTAATTATCTTATAAGAATAATTAATTAAACCATTGTTTAATTAATATTCCTTGTCACATTTGACCCAATTATGAAAAATAAACAGATAAATTGTTAATGATCTTATTTTTCTCTAGGAATAATTAATTAATCACTAATTAATTATTATTCCTTGTCAAGTTTAACTAAATCCCTTAGGAATAATTAAATAAATCATTTTTTGTTTATTATTCCTTAACCATATTTCTTGAGATGATAAATAAATCATTTATTTATTTATTATTTCTAAATAAAATTTTAAATTATTTTTCCCTCCTAACCAAATATAATAAAATATTCCAAGTGATTATTTCTAGAATGGGGTTAATAATATTTTATGATTGCTCATTATTTGAGGATAACCTAATATTTTGCTATAAATAGAAGGGTTTTCCATTCATTATTCACTTTGGATCATTTTTCTTGTTGCACTCACTGTTGTAACTCTAATTATTATCATTGTCGCACACCATTTTTCTTTTCCATTTGAGTTCTCACTGAGCTCAAATATTTCATTTGCTGGGTTTTACAGATTATAGAGGAGAGAGACTCTATCGAAAATATGAAGACATTTGAGGATAGATAAGAACCCATCCCATAGAGGGGGATTGGTAACATTTATTTGTTCCCTTCATAGGTGTTGTTTAATAAAATAAATTCTTTATGTATTTGGTTTCCATTGGATTACTGGAGTTACCCGCATTTATTACTATTTCATTTTGATGTTTAACTATGATCCTAGCATAGATCAGGGCTTTGGCAGGTTTTGTTTCTATCATTTGCTGCATATCTACAATGTTTAGCAACCATTTATATTGTTAAGATTTTTAATCATCCACAACCTTAGCTGATTTCTTTTCGTTACTCATATGAGAAGAAAATACTATAACAAAATCCTTTCACTTCACTCCCCATAGAGAGTGGTTCTACGAGTATGAGAAATATGATGGTGGTGATGTCTTCTTAGGGGATGAAAGAAAACCTAGAATCATTGGTCGTGGAAAATTCAAGTTGAAGTTGAAAGGTGGAAGGATTAGAACACTTCCGTGTGTTCTGCATATTCCTACCTTGGCCAAAAATATGATTTTTGTAAGTAAGCTAGATGATCCAGGTTCAAAAATAGTGTTTGAGAATAATTCCTGCAAGATGGTTCGGGAACAATGGTATTGATGTGGGGAGTTTGGATTGGAACTCTATACAAGCTTCAGGGTAGCACTCTTATTGATGGGTGAAACAATTATGTGGTTCTTGAAAGTGGAGTAGAAAATCTAGTGGTCTCTAGAGAAAATACCATGTTATGGCATCAAAGGCTTGGACATATTGGAGAGAAAGGCCTTCAAATACTTCAAGCTAATGGTATGGTAGAAGGTATGTCTAATTTTTCTTTGGATTTTTATTTCTGTGAAAATTGTGTATATGGGAAGCAGAATGGAGTGAGTTTCCCCTCTGGTTCTAAGAGGGCGACATAGATATTAGAGCTTGTGTATAATGATTTGTTTGGATTTGTCGGTTCCATCACTGGGTAAGTTTGTGTACTTTGTATCAATGGTGCTGGGTTAGGACAATAATTCTAGGTAGAGGCGATGGTGACTGCATGTTACTCATTCAACAGGTCACCTTCATGAGTGTTGGAAGATAAGACTCCGTAAGAGGTATGGATTGATATGAAACCATCTCTTTAAAATCTGAGGGTATTTGGATGTGATGCATATGAACATGTTCCAAAGGAGAAAATAAAAAAGTTGGATAGTAAATCTCAAAGGTGCATATTTATTGGGTATAAGGGTGGTTTAAAATATTATAAGCTTTGGAACCTAGAAACAAGGAAGGTTGTGTACAACCGAGATGTGGTGTTTAGAGAGGTGAAGGATGTTATTAAACATGAAGTCCTACCAAAGAACCTAAGAAGATAGAGTTTGACCTAAAGGAGGAAGAATCAGATTCTACAACTGACGAGGAATCAAAAGATGAAGAGCCACAAAATCCAACTATGAGAAGATCAGTTCGAGAAAGAAAGTAGCTAGAAAGGTATAGTCCATCTACTTTCTATTCAAATTTTTCTTTGTCTATTACTGATGATGATCCAAAAACTGTGAAGGAAGCAGTAGATTCAAAGGATGTCAAACTCTAGAAGGAGGCCATGGTTGATGAAATGGAACCTTTGCACAAAAATGAGGCTTAGGATCTGGTGGAGTTGTCGGGTGGAAGGAAACCCATTGGCAGCAAATGGGTATTGAAGAAGAAGATGAATGCAAATGACAAGGTGGAGAAATACAAAACTTGCTTGGTAGAAAAAGGTTATTCCTAGGTGTCGGGATTTGATTTTGGTGATATTTTTTCTCATGTTTCCAAGGTAGCTTCTATTAGATTACTTTTATCTATTGTTGTTGCTTTTGATTTTGAGGTAGAATAGATGGATGTGAAGACAACATTTCTTCATGTGGATCTAGAAGAAGAGATATACATGAAGAAACCTGAAGGCTTTGTGGTGAAGGGTAAGAAAGAACTGTATGTAAGTTAAAAAACTATTTGTATGGGTTAAAACAGTCACCAAGGATGTGGTATCAGAAATTTGATACATTTGTACGAGGACTTGGCTTCACTAGAAATAAAGCAAGTCATTATGTGTATTTTAAATTAATTAGTGATCGTGTTATTTATCTGGTCTTATATGTGGATGATATTTTTCTGATTGGAAATGACAAAGAAATTATCTAGATCTGAAGACCCAATTGTCCTCCAAATTCAAAATGAAAGTTCTTTGTGCTACAAACTATATTTTGGGCATGGAAATTAAACAAGATTGGGAAAAGAGGAATCTCTAGTTAAACCAGAGGAAGTATGTCGAGACAATATTGTAGAGGTTTAATATGCAGGACAATAAACCAGTGAAGGTTCCTATTCATGTAGGTATAAGGTTATCTATTGAACAGTGTCCCAAGACACAAGAAGAGGAAGAGGACATGTCTCGTGTTCCATATACAAGTGCATTTAGTAGCCTGATGTATGCAATGGTTTGTACTAGACCAGACATTGCACATGCAATGGAAGTATTGAGTAGGTTTATGCCAAAACTAGGGAAGGAGCATTGGACAACAGTGAAGTGGGTTTTCAGGTATTTGCATGGAACTAGTGATTATGGTTTGTGCTACCAAGGAAAACCAAGATTGAACAGAGTTTTGGACCTCCATGGCTTTGTTGATGCAGATAGGGTTGGAGATTTTGATCAGAGAATATCTACAAGTGGGTATGTGTTTAACCTATCTGGAGGTGCAGTCATCTGGATGAGTAAGAGACAGTCTATAGTGGCACTTTCAACTATAGAGGAAGAATACATGGCAGCCACTCATGCAAGCAAGGAAGCAGTTTGGTTGCAAAGATTGTGTTCAAGTATGGGGTTAGTACAATGAGCCATAAGGAAACACTATGACAACCAAAGTGGAATTTCTTGGCAAAGAGCCCTGCTTATCATTCAAAGACAAAGCACATTTATGTTTAGTATCACTTTGTGAGGGATATCGTTGAGGATAAAAAGGTGTTGCTGGTAAAGCTAGACACTTTGAGGAATACTATAGATGCATTGACAAAGTCTGTGAGCACTGAGAAGTTCTCTTGGTGTAGAGAAGCAATGGGCATCGCAGGGCTAGACCAATGATTAAGATATCATGTGGCCCAATATGGAATGAAAACAACAAGTGGGAGAATGTTGGGTGTGTGTTATTGATTAGGTGCTCAAAATTATGCTCAAAAATTAGTGTCAGAATCTTGTCAAACTCAGCTTCAAATTGAATACCTTGTCATTCTGAATCCAATGGTATGAACGACACTCAAATCTGAGTTCATATGTAGAAGTTAGAGCAAGTCAAAGTTCAAGTTTGACTTGTCTACGTGAAAGGATTGGGATGATGTGGCAAGGTATTCAGCGAATGAGGAGATGACAAGTGGCAACCTGCCATTGGCCCTTGCATATCACATATCACAATGGTAAGTGGTTTGGGTTAAATAATCACCCCCCATCACATATCAGGTTGCAATATGATGCGATCGCAATCACATATTCCATAATGTTAAGAATCAGCTCCCGACACAGTCAAGGTTGCAATGCGATATATTGCAATCGCATATCACACCCCGTACCCATCCATATATATATGTGTGTGTGTGTGTGTGTCACCACCGATAACTCTGATTACGATTTGTGATGGGGGAACTTTCAGACCCGATATTGTTATACGCTGTATCTTATAACCATGGCAGGTCCACTGCTATCACAGTGTATAGACTTTGATATCCGCCGAGGGAAATTGTCGATTGTGATAGGACTGCCGGATGCAGTGCTTTATGCATTGAGATTTATAATCCTGGCGGGTCCACGACTATCACAGTGTATGGACTTTGATATCCATTGAGGGTTCAAGTGTTGATTGCAATTGCGATGGCGTTCCCATATGCGATATGTTATGTGTTGTATTTAATAATCCAAGTGGGTCTGCAAAGCGACTGATGTAAGGTTCTATACACTGATGGTCTTCTTTGATTGTGATATCCAACAAAGATGCAGAATCGTAGCCTTTTCCACTGGACCACCACTCCGCATGTGAACACTCGACCCTTAACCACAAGATAGGTGAGAATGATGGAAGAACCGCTGATTTCGGTGGAACTGCTAGTTTTAATTGTGGATATTGAATTTAACTCGTAGTAATCCAAATTTTGAGGAGAAAATGGTTGAGAGACTGGCAGAAGTCATAACTAAGGAAATTTTCATGATCTGAAATTGATAAAAGGTATTACAAACTATGTGTGAAGTTGCCTATGTTACTTAGTGCAATGGATCGATAATATTATGAATAACACCGACACTTAAACAATTATAAAAAACACAATCAGACACATCAACACAAGCAAAATTGATAAAGAAGTTCACCAGACATCTTGGCTACGTCTCTTGGTCCTAGCTTCCAGTGCTAACCTCTTTATTATGTATTCAAATGGTTGTTATAGTTGTGAGCTCAAAAATAGGTTCTCAACACAAAAATGGAACTCACCACTATGTTCCACTCGAAACTTCAAGTTGAAATGAGCATACACATGATCGTACTGGTCACCTTGACCTCTAGACCCCCTGGAACAGTTCACAGTACACTCCTCTGTCAACTTTTATGTGTTATGGTGTTTATATAACACGTTTTAATTACAAATTGCAATAAACATGGAACAAATACATTTATAATAGAAACAGGCTATAAACGAAAGAACTGGTGGGCGTGGAATGGACCTCGACCGCCTGACGCTGATCTCGAGAACAAACCATCTAATCGCTATCACGTCCTTCTCCTCAACTGATCTAGATGACCTATACCGTAGATATGTTCTATGGAATCCGATGGCTATCGCATGGTCTCGCGCTCTAACTAGCACATTCGCTAATTCTTCGAAGGCATGCGATAAAGTGGTTTTCGGGAGGCTATGTGTCGAGTGCTAAGTTGAATCACATGCTCCCGGTCTAAAACCGATTTCTGCCTTGAGGGAACGTGATAAACCATTTACCTCCCTCCTATTGGAACACAAAGAATTTTTCTCCTTTTCCATAGTTTTATCACGTTCGTTTTCACAAATAACATACTTGCATGTTTCAATGCAATATGCGTTGATATCCTTTGATCAGATGATCTCCGCACTTGATCGTTGTTCCTCCTCGCCTGTAGTTTGAACCAATCTCTGACTACCACATCAGCTTCTGCACTGACATCAACTAGAACCTGTGACTCTTTCCCAAGTTGCCACATGTCCTACTGATGTGGGCATTGACTTTATGGCCTAAATCTTTAATTCGCTCCCATTTCTTTATCCAAACTGGGATTTACATGCAGTTTGCACCATTGGATTCGTATTAGCGAGCCCTTTAACATTATTACAATTTCACCTGTATTTGAATACTTTTGATCTGGAGGCTATGCTGAATCCATTTCGTATCACTCTTCCCCACTGGAAGCCTTTTGTCCACCAAAAGTTCATTTTAGCTATCGAGTAAGTGAGGATAAAGTTCCTTCACTTGTCCAATTTCTATCCATCATGCTTTACTTGGATTTGTACCTTTGAGTCCAACTCTTAGGTACTCAACATCCCCTCGTCGCGAAATTCTTATCCTCCTGTCAAGACTGTGTCCTTTTGTAACTCATTGAGATACTTAGGCAACAAATCCTCAATGGAAGGTAACTGACCTTACTCTTTAGGATCTTCAATCATTGAAGGTTCATACAACCTCAAGTTTGCAACACTAAGGACTAAATATATTTTCTTATAAGCTGGTAGATCTAGGCGGAAATCATTTTCACCAATTTTATCAAGTATTTTGAAAGGACCATATCTAACTGGTTTCAAATTTTTACCTTCCCCTTGCAGTCTTTCTTTGCTGATGTACAACCAGAATTAATCACCAACTTTAAAATTATGCTCAACTCGATGCTTGTCATGTTAGGCATTATACTTTGCTTGGCTTCTCTCGAGCTGTTCCTGTACTGCCTGGTGAATTTCCTGGATTTGTTCAATGAACTTGGTTGCTTTGTCCACATCACTGTGTCCATCAACTGCTATGTCTTTACCAAATACAAAATCCAAGGGAGACTTTGGTATAAAACTGAAACAAGTCTCAAAAGGAGATCTCTAAGTAGAAGAATGATTGGCACGGTTGTAAGCATGTTGCACGTAACACAAATGCTCATCCTAAAGTTTGGGATGCTTGCTGCAATATCCTCGAAGCAACTATATCACTATCCTGTTGACCACTTCTATTTGACCATCTGTTTGTGGATGAAATGTTGTGCTCTTCTTTAACATTGTGTCCATTAACTCCCATAGACTTGACCAAAATTTCCCAACAAAACGAGAATCTGATCAGATACAATAGAAGTGGGTAACTCAAAATGAACCCATACATTTTGAAAGAACAACTTTGTAGTTTGTTCAGCTGTGACTTGTTTATTACATGATATCAAAATACACATTTTACTGAACCTATCCACAACTACATACAAATAATCATGACCTTTTCTATACTTTGGCAATCCCCCAACAAAATCCATGGAAAAACTTTCCCAAGGACGAGAAGGAATTGGAAGTGGATTATACAGGCCTAATTTTCTATTGCTTGTCTTTCATGTAGCACACATAGTACATCCTTTGATATATCTAGAAATTGTCTCATCCATTTGTGGCCAATAACATAACCTTTTCAATTGTGCAACTGTTTTACTTACACCAAAATGACCTGATATGAGAGAAGTATGTGCTTGTCCAGTTATGTTAACTCTTTCTATTTGTGGAATGAATAACTTTCCCAAATGATATAAGAGTTTGTCCTTTATATAATAATCCAATTCTTCTACCCACTTGCCATGACTTAAAGTTGCATGTACATCCTTAAAATCTATATCTTGAGCATATTGTTCAATGTAACTTTCATGAATTACTGAATTATGCTTAAGTATAGTGGATACATTTATGGTTGGTCTTGATAACATGTATGCAACCTTATTATGTATGCCCTTCTTATATATGATAATAAGATGAAATTGTTGTAGAAAACCCATCCACCTGTAATGTCTTGATTGTTTCAATTTAGTTTGTGAGTGTAAATATTGAAGTGGTTGATGATCTCTATGTATGATTGTTTCTTTACCCATTATATAATGTTTCCACTTTTTAACACTCTAAACTAATGCATACAATTCTTTATCATATGTAGGATGGTTAACTACTGCAAATGTAAATGTCTCAGAATGAAAGCATATAGGCTTCCTGTGCTACATCCACACTTCCCCCATGGCATAGTCACTTGCATTTGTCTCGATCTCAAATGGATGTTGAAGATTTGGCAGTGCTAGTAGTGGCATTGTACTGATACTTTGTTTCAAGGTGTCGAAGGATTTCCACTGTTTGCCTCCCCACTGAAACACCTGTTTCACACTTGTCAAAGCATGTAAAGGAGCTGCAATCAACGAAGAGTTAGCAATAAACTTTCTCCAATATTGCGCTGCCCCTAAGAAACTTCTAACTTCTGTAGCAGATTTGGGTTTAGGCTAGTTCACAATGACTTCAACCTTAGAAGGATCTATCACCACCCCATACGATATGACCCAAATAATTCAAAGATATCCTACCAAATTCACATTTTGACAGTTTCACATAGAGATTTTCTCTTTTTAAAACATCTAAAACCTGCTTTACATGCTTTACATGTTCATCCCAAGTCTTACTAAAAACAATAATATCATCTAAATAGACTATTACAAAATCATCAATAAATGGTCTAAATACATCATTCATGACTCGCATAAACATAGCAAGAGCATTAGTTAAGCCAAAAGGCATAACCAACCACTCATAAAGTCCTTGCTTCGTCTTAAAAACAGTTTTCCATACATCCTGTTCTGCAATTTTGATCTGATGGTAGCTTCTTCGCAAGTCTAATTTAGAAAAGTAAACTACATCTTTTAATTGATCTAATAAATCATCAATACGAGGAAGAGGATAACGATTCTTGATCATAATTTTATTTAGTGCTCTAAAATCAATGCACATTCTCCATGAACCATCTTTCTTTCGCGCCAACACAATTGGTGATCCACACGGTGATGTGCTTGGTTGTATAAACCCTTTATCGAGCAAATATTGTACATGTTTCTTTATCTCTGCATTCTCTAAAGCTGATAACCTGTACATTCCAATGATAGGTAGTGGAGCATCTTGATGCAAATAAATATCATGTGCTATCTCTCGCTTGGGTGGAAGCCCCTTAGGCTCTTTAAACATAATATCATAATCATAAACAACTTTAACTATATCTTCTTTTTGTTTAGGATTACAGCCATGGAATGCATCAGATTTATCAAGATCCTTTTCCTTTATAATCATTAGTAAAAATTGCTTACTTGAATTTACTATTCTTTTCATTTTTCTTGAGTTTATGAGAGAGAAGTTATCTTTAATTTTATGATCCCTTACAATATACGCAATTCCTTCCTTAGTGAGTTGATACTTATTTTCAGCTCGATAGAAGATAGCCTTTCTATATACAAGTATGGACTCCATAAAACAATTCCACATATGTCCAATGAGACTATATCTAACTCAACCTCATCTACAAATTTTGACCCAATAGAAAAACGAAGTTTACATTGTCTCATAACTTGTAGCTTTGTTTTATCACACACCCAACCTAATGGATATGGCTTTTTATGAGGTTTTGTTTCTAGACCCTACTTCTTTACAATTGTTTCATAAATAAAATTTACTTGTGACCCACTATCAAATAAAGTATCAATTTTAGTGTGCTTGGAAATGACTCTAATATGAAATAGCTCATTTCTTTTCCTCTCATTACTTTCAGAATCAACATAATGTGAAGAATTACTTGTAGATGCTTAAGAATCTTTACCTTTTATACCTGTCGCTGTAACTGTTGTTTCATCACCTGAGTTTGACCCCAAGTCCTTCTGAATAGCAGCAACATTCTTTCCCTCTTTACCCCTTAACTTCTTAGGCTTCAGTTCGAGATGCAGAGACCAACAATGTGCCTCATTGTGTCCTTCCTTCTTACAATGAGTGCATGAAGGTTTATCCTTCTTTACAATGTTTGTTTTCCTCTCCTTCCATTTCAGTTTCTTCTTTCCTTTATTCTTGTTCTCAAAAGATTTGAATGGCTTCCAAACATATGGGTTTACATTTTTACCTCCAGCCTCTAGATGAGTCACTTGCACTGATACATCATCTAAGCTAGTGGGATTAAACATAAGTATAGTATGATTCAAATAACTATGAAGACCACCTATATATTTTAACAATGTCTCTAGTGAGTCCCATTATATTCCTAATGTTAAAGCTCTTTTGCGAAATTCCTGAGTATAACTATGTACACTTTGACCCTTCAATTGATGTAGTGTTTGCCAACTCATCATTGCTTGCCACATATAAGCCAAAGGATGCTTTTTAATGGCAGAAACAAAATCATTCCAAGTTGAAATGATTTTACCATGTTTTTGAAGATCTACTTGTGTCTTACCTTCCCACCACACAAGTGCGGTTCCTCCAAGACGAAGGCTAGCCAGCTGAATCTTATTCCTTTTTGAATCAAATTTCTGCACCCTACAATATACATGAATTTGTCTTATCCAATTATCTAGCTTTTCTTCATTAAGTTCTCCATCATAAATTGGAAAATCAAGTTTTACATCTAATTTGATCAAAGAGGTTTTCTTTTTCTTCTTCTTAGAAGAACTGGTTTTATGAGAAGACGATGATGATGTTGATGATGGTGATGATGGAGGATATGGTGGAGGCTACATTCCTCCTTTTCCTTTATCTTCCTTATCTTCTTTGTCTGGAGGGACAAAAATAAAAGGTTCCTCTATTCCTTTGTCTGGTCTACGTGATGAAGTGCTTTCACCTCTACCCTATTTAAACTCATGATACATCTCTTCCACCATGGAATGTATCATCATGAAGCTATCCAAGAACTAGGATTCTGACCCAAGTGGAGCTTCATCTGCCATCCTTCTTCGTGAAAAGACCCTTCCAATCTCTGGATTTGCCTCAACAAGTTCTCCTTCACCTCGTCTGAGCCTTAACCTATTCAGCATTCAAATCTCCACACAAACTTGTCAAACCTTAAAAACCTTAAGCTTTGATACCACTTGATCTGATATCGATAAAAGGTATTACAGACTATGTGTGAAGTTTCCTATGTTACTTAGTGCAATGGATCGATAAGATTGTGAATAACACTGACACTTAAACAATTATAAAAAACACAATCAGACACATCAACACAAGCAAAATTGATAAAGGAGTTCACTAAACTTCCTGGCTATGTTTCCTGGTCCTAGCTTCTAGTGCTAAGCTCTTTATTATGTCGTCAAATGGTTGTTATAGGTGTGAGCTCAAAAACAGTCTCAACACAAAAATGGAACTCACCACTATGTTCCGCTCAAAACTTCGAGTCGAAATGAGCATACACACGTCTGTATTGGTCACCCTAACCTCCAGACCCCCTGGAACGGTTCACAATACACTCCTCTGTCAACTTTTATGTGTTATGGTGTTTATGTAACACGTTTTTGTCACAAATTGCAATAAACGTGGAACAAATACGTTTATAATAGAAACAGGCTATAAACCAAAGGACCGATGGGCACAGGGTGGACCCAACCACCTAGCGCTGATCTCGAGAACAAACCATCTGAAAGTTGTCACATCCCTCTCCTTAACTGATACCGACAACCTACACCATAGATATGTTCTGTGGAATCTGACGGTTGTCGCGTGGTCTCGCACTCCAACTAGCACATTCTCTAATTCTCCAAAGGCACGCGATAAAGTGGTTTTTGAGAGGATACGTGTCGAGCGCTGAGTGGAATCGCGTGCTCCCGGTCTAAAACTGCTTCCTGCCTTGAGGGCATGTGATAAATCATTTACCGCCTTCCTGTCCGAACTCAAATAGTTTAGCTCATTTTTCATAGTTTTATCGCATCCGTTTTCCCAAATAACATGCTTACATGTTTCAACACGATATGCGTTGATCTCCTTTGGTCAGATGATCTCTGCACTTGATCATTGTTCCTCATCACCTGTAGTCTAAACCAATCTCCAACTACCACATCACCTTCTGCACTGACATCGACTAGAACCTGCGACTCTTTCTCGGGTTGCAACTTGTCCTGTTGACATGGGCATTGACTTTATGGCCTAAATCTTTAATTGGTTCCCATTTATTTACCCAAACTGGGATTTACATGCGGTTTGCACCATTGGCTTCGTACTAACGAGCCCTTTAACATTATTCCAATTTCACCTGTATTTGAAGACTTTTGATCTGGAGGCTATGCTGAATCCATTTTGGATCATTTCAACCAAATGGGTGGCAAAAAGAGGCTAGATTTCCATTTTTGGGGATTCTAAACTCATTGAGAGAGGTTTTAGAGACATTTGAGCACTGTAAACACACTTTTGTTGTAATTTAAGAATAATAGAGAGGCCCAAGCCATTGGAAGCTGGACCAAGGAGACGTAGCCCAGGAGGGGTGAACTCCTTTATCATGTGCTTGTTGTGTGTTGTATTTTAATGTTATTTGTTGTTATTCTACTCTTGTTCAACATATGTTTTATGTTAAATTGTTTCTAACATTTACATAAGAAACTCTCATGGGAATTAGTTAATTAAGAAAAATTATTGAATCCTTAAGAACTTGATAAGAAAATGATAAGCACCTTGGGTTTTAATCTAAATGGGGAATTTGCACAACATTACTAATATTATCCATTTTAGATCAAGTTGGCATTAGAGCACTGGTTTTTGCTTACTAGATTTGTTTCGTGAAAGAAGGATTTAATTGTTTACAAGTTTATGTCATGCTTACAAGGTTAAAGCTCAAATGAGGTGAAGGAAAGCTGGTTGAAAGCCCTTAAATTGGGTCAAGTGTAAGGAGAGTAAGGTTGCCAAAGTCTTCTACACTAGCACATCCTCAAGTTGTAGTTGAGTCTCCAAAGATCATGTCTTATGAAGGAGAACCTATTATGATAGAAGATGAGAAGACTTTCAGAAAGGATCTCTTTGATATGACAGAGATGGTGAAGGTCCTCTATGAAGAGAAGAACAACATATTTCAAGGAGAAAGATCCAAGCCTACCAAAGGAGAAAACTCTTTAGGAGGATGTAATGGAAAATGAGGTAATGGGAATGGAGGCAAGCCTCCACCATCTCCACCATCTCCACCATCTCCACCATATTCTTCATATTCTTCTTTGAAATCATCTTCCCACTCTTCCACTAATACCACCACTACTCATACTCATCACCATTCTTCAAAAAGGATTGGTAAATCACCTTTCCTAAATCTTGATGTTAAATTTGAGTTGCCTATGTACAATAGTGAAGTGAATGCAAAGAAGTTGGATAACTGGATTCATCAGTTGGAGATGTATTGTAGAATTCAAAAACTTCAAGAGGATGATATCAAAATTCAGTTGCCTTCATTGAGAATGGAGGGTTCATCACTCATTTGGTGGGAAGGAAGGACTCAAGACGAGATAAAGAAAACATGGTAAGATCTCTATTACTTTTTCTGATTTCATTGCTGCTGTAAAAAGACAATTCTACCCTTTAGCACATATGGAAAAAGCTATGATGAATTGGAAAAATTTCAGACAATTAAAAGGTCAAAATGTGCAAGAGTATATTCAAGAGTTTAGGAGAAGAGCTCTTATGCTAGGAGTAGACTTACAGTAACAAGATACCTTGTTGAACTACATAGGAGGGATGCATAGCTATCTTCGACATACCATTCTTATGTTTAGTCCCATGAATATTGATGAGGTCTGTGTTCAAGCTACACACCTCGAAGAAAAATGGAAAAATGTACATGAAGAAGGTAAGAAGAAGTCATTTCAGAGTGGTGAAAAAGGGAAGAAATTAAAAGGAAAGCAGAATAAAAATGCTTCTGTTAAGAAACAAAGGGAGAAACCCGTGTGCGAGAATTGTTCCAAAGAGGGCCATGATGATGTGCATTGTTGGAAGCTTCATCCAGAATTATGACCGAAGAAATCTAATAATAAAGGGAAACAAAAGACAAGCGCTGTTGTACAAGAAGACTTGGGTTCCGACTTAGGTGCTCAAGGAAAGATTGCACCCACAGTCACTAAAGGAAAATTCGTGGCAAAGACAAGCAAAGAGGAAGATGTGGCAAGAATTAACACAAAAAATAAGTCCAATAACATTTCAAATGAGGAAAATAGAATAGATTTGTTCCATATCTGAGTTATTTCCAAACACACCAAAATTGATACGCTGTTTGAAAGTGGATACCAAGAAAATTTAATTTCTACAGACTTGGTCAAGAAGTTGAATCTTGAATCCATGCCTCATCATAAATCGTATTCATTGGGTTGAATAACCAAGGATGCAAATTTGCAGGTCACACAGAAATGCGTTTTCAAGTTTACAATCACTGCCAATTTCGTTGATGAAGTCGAATTAGAGGTTGTGCCAGTGGATATTTCTGAGATTGTGTTGGGAAGCCTGTATTTGTATGATAGGAAAGTCATTTTCCATAGATTTTGAGAAAAAATATCATTTGTTAAAATATGGAGTAGAGCATATTGTGAGATCCCATCGTAGAAATCTTAATCTGTCTTTGGCAAGTGTAGGGCAAATGAAGTGACTAGTCAATTCTAGCAAGAATCTCATGCTCCTTATGATCAAGCAGAAGAATGACATGGAGCATGAATCCTTTGCAGGTTGTGAGGTGAAGCTGAAAGTTGAATTGGTTGATGTGGTCAATCAATATGGAGACATTTTTCAGGAACCAAATGGATTGCCACCAAAAAGCGGAATTCAACATGAAATTCAACTACAGCAAGACTGTCCACTCCCAAATATTGGTACGTATTGAATGTCAATTCTGGAAAGTTTAGAAATTAAGAAACAAGTCCAGGAATTGTTAGATAAAGGTGTAATTTGCCCCTATACTTCGCCATGTGGTTCACCAATTGTTTTGGTACCCAAGAAAGATGGAAACTGGCGCATGTGTGTAGATTATCGAGCTTTGAATAAGATTACAATAAAAAATCGATACCCACCACCCAAAATAGATGATTTTCTAGATCAATTGAAGAATGCAAAGCATTTCACTAAATTAGAATTGAGAAGTGGATATCATCAAGTTAGAATAGCTAAGGGGGATATTTGGAAGACTAGTTTTAAAACCAAACAAGGATTGTTTGAGTGGTGGGTTATGCATTTTGGTCTTTTCTATGCTCCAACTACATTCATGAGAGTTATGAATGAGGTTTTAAGATCCTTTCTTGACGAGTTTGTAATTGTATATTTAGATGATATTTTGATATTCAGAAAATCATGAGAAGAGAATGTCAAGCATGTGAAGAAAGTTTTGGATGTCATGAGAAAAGAATAGTTATTTTTGAAGATGCCTAAATGTGAATTCGGGAAAACGTCCTTAGTGTATTTGTGCCACATAGTTTGAGGAGGTGAGCTGAAGATTGACCCCTATAAAGTTTCGGTCATTGTGAATTGGCCAATACCTAAATGAGTCACAAAAGTAAGGATTTTTCTGGGAGCAACGCAGTATTGGAGGAAGTTCATTGCCAATTTTTCTTGCATAGCAGCTCCACTACATGCTTTGACCAGCATGAAGGTTGTCTTCCAGTGGGGAGGAAAACAGTGAAAAACGTTTAATGCTTTAAAAAAAAAGATTAGTTCAGCCCTAGTTTTAGCATTGCTAGACTTGAAACAACCCTTTGAAATACAAACATATGCAAGTGACTATGCCATGGGTGCAGTTCTTTTACAACATGGTAAGGCCATTTGATTTCATTCTGAAATTTTTAATGGTGTTGTTATTAATTATCCTACATATGATAAAGAGCTTTATGAATTGGTAAAAAGTGTGAAGAAATGGAAGAATTACTTGATGGGAAAAGAAACCATTATTCACACCGATCATCAGCCTTTGCAATATCTGTAATCTCAAAAAAAATTGCAGCAATAAATGCACTTTCGTTGGATGGGATTCTTACAACAATTCCACTTGGTCATCAGGTACAAGTTAATGCAATTGTTAATGCAACCATTTTACTCAAGAATCATTTTTTTTTGCCTGAAAGTTATGTTGAGCAATATGCACATGATGCTGACTTTCAAGAAGTGTTTTTAAACTTGAGTCAAGGCCACCAAGTTGAGGAATTAGACTACCATGTTCATGATAATTTGTTGTATCATTTGGGAAAACTTTTTGTTCCACAGGGAGAGAGACTAAATGTCACAAGGGAAGTGCACACTTCTCTTATTGCTGGACATTTCAATGTAAGTAAATAATGGCAAATCTTCAGAGGTTTTTTTAGTGGCCTCATATGCTTGAAAGTGTGTCATGTTTTGTCAGAGGTTGTTCATTGTGTGTAGTTAGTAAACCTAGTAATAAGAAGCTAGGATTTTACACACCACTTCCAGTACCTTCACACCCATGGGAGAGTGTTTCTATGGATTTTGTAGAAGGTATTCCTTTATCAAGGAAAGGTCATGATTATTTGTACGTAGTTGTGGATAGGTTCAGCAAGATGTGCATCTTATTTCCTTGTAAAGAGAAAATTATAGCTAAAAAAATAGCTCAACTTTTCTTTCAAAATGTATGGGTTCATTTTGGATTACCTACTTCTATTGTAAGTGATCATGATTCCCGATTTGTTGGGAATTTATGGTCAAGTTTATGGAACTTGATGGACACCAAGTTGAAGAAAAGTACAACATTCCATCCACAAACAGATGGTCCAAGTGAAGTGGTTATTAGGACAATTATTCATTTTCTAAGAGGATATTGTAGCAAACATCCTAAGTTGTGGGATGAACAGTTGCATTATATTCAGCATGCTCACAATAGAGAAAAACACTCTTCTACTCTAACTTTTCCTTTTGAGCTATGTCTTGGTTATTTTCCTAAATCGCCTTTGGATTTCACCTTTGAGAAAGATGTAGTTGTAAATGGACATAGTGACATAGACAGAGCAAAGAAATTCATTGAGAAAATTCAGTTGATTCACCAAACAGTTCAAGAACAACTAGAAAAGAGTCAAGGCAAGTATAAGGCAAGACATGATAAGCATCGTGTGGATCATCAGTTTTAAGTAGGTGATTAAGTTTGGCTTCACATTAACAAGGAAAGGCTTCAAGGTGAAGGTAAAAAGTTGAAACCAATTTTTTATGGTCCATTTAAAATTATGGAAAAGATTGGTGATAATGCTTTCAAGCTTGATTTACCTTCATCTATGCAAACCTATTCCATTGTTAATGTTGAAAATTTGAGATTGTATGAGCCTCCTTTGATTGAAGATCAAGGAGAGAATGTTCCAATTCAATCTATTGAAGACTTTTCTCCAGAATTCCCTGACGTGCTTCAGTAAGACACCATACTTGATAGAAGGACAAGGACAACAAAAAGGGTGGGTCTCAAACGAACACATCCTTCAAAGGCCAAATGGATTGAAGTGGGGAAGGTGAGGGAACAATACCCTCATCTGTTGAATAACTGAATATAAATATTTTAGGGTCCAAAAGGTTTCCAATGGGGAGGAGTTATTAGGTGCTAAGAATTATGCTCAAAAATCAAAGTGTCATAATCTTGTCAAACTTAGCTTCAGATTAAAGAGCTCATCATTATGAATCCAACCGTGTGAACGCCACTCAAATTCGAGTTCATATGCAGAAGTTAGAGAAAGTCGAGGTTCAAGTTTGACTTTTCTACATGACAGGATTGGGATGATGTGGCAAGGTCTTCAGCGAATGAGGAGGTGACCAGTGGTAGCCCACCATTGGCCCTCGCATATCGCATATCGCAACTGTAAGTGGTTATGGTTAAAGAATCAGCCCTCGGTGCAGAGAAGGTTGTGGTACGATGTGATCGTAATCACATACCACATAATATTAAGAATCAGTCCCCGACACAGTCAGGTTTGCGATGCAATATATCGCAATCACACATCACACCCAATACCCACTGATATATATGTGTGTATGTGTGTGTGTCAATGCCAATTGTGATTTGCGATGGGGGAACTTTTGAACCTGATATTGTTATACGTTGTACCTTATAACCTCGGTGGGTCTGTTGCTATCGTAGTGTATGGACTTTGATATCTGCCGAGTGAAAGTGTTGATTGCAATAGGAATGCTAGATGCAATGTTTTATGCATTGAGATTTATAATCCCGGTGAGTCCACTACTATCGAAGTGTATGGACTTTGATATCTGCCAACGGTTTAAGCATTGATTGTGGTTGCGATGGGGTTTCAGGATGCGAGATGTTATATGTTGTATTTAATAATACCAACGGGTCCGCAGAGTGCCTGATGTAAGGGTAGGTACACTGATGGACTTTGCCAATTGCGATATCTAATAGAGCTGTAGAACCGTAGCCTTTTCTGCCGGACCACCACTCAGCATGTGACCACTCGGTCCTTAATAGCGAGATATGCGGGAATGATGGTGGAACCACTGATTTTGGCAGAACTTCCAGTTTTAACTACAGATATTGAATTTAACTACTAGTAAGCCAGATTTGGAGGAGAAAATTGTTGAGAGACCGGCAAAAGTCATAACTAAGGAAATTTTCAAACAAGTGGGTGGTAAAAATAGGCTAGATTGCTATTTTTTGGGATTCTGAACTCATTGAGAGAGGTTTCAAAGGCATTCGAGCATTGTAAACTCACTTTTTTTGTAATCTAAGCATAATAGAGAGGCCCAAGCCATTGGAAGTTGAACCAAGGAGACGTAACCCAGGAGGGGTGAACTCCTTTATCATGTGCTTGCTATGTGTTTTATTTTGATGTTCTTTCTTGTTATTTATCTGTTCTTCAGCATATGTTTTATGTTAAATTGTTTCTAAAATTTACATAAGAAACTCTCATGGGAATAAGTTAATTAAGAAAAAGTTTTGAATCCTTAAGCACTTGATAAGAAAATTATAAACATCTTGGGTTTTAATCTGAATGGGGAATTAGCACAACATTAATAATCTGCTCCATTTCAGATTAGTTATATTCTTTCCACGACTACCCCATGAGCGAGGGGGTGGTAACTCTCCTACACAGGGTCTGGGGCAACGACTTGAGAAAATTTTTTTTGGACCCTATATTAGGTGGGCGGACCTATCTATGATTTTGTGCATGGATTTTGCACATGGTTTTGGGCATGATGGTTTTCTGTCCATGGTATTTTGTAGATCCGATCAAGGGAACTATGGTTATATTCTAATCCAGAGTTAATGGATTGGTTTTTATGAATACTTTAGCATGTATATATATGTATTGTAACATTGAAAGGAATATAATGAAAAATCAATCTGGTCATCCCGGTTTTGGGATCTAGAGTAAAATCTCTATGTATATTTGTTTTATGTTTTATGCTCTCGCCATTGTTTATTTTATGTTTTTAGAGTTTGTATGCAGGTAGTTTCTATACAGGGTTAAAACCTACATGATCATCCAAGGCCAAAACCTCTCCAACCTTGAAAGGAAAACCCCCAAAATTCTTCTTCTTATAGAATCTTCATTTGACTCATTCCAAAACCTAGACCCTTGACAGTGAAATTCTCTAAGACCAAGTCAAAATTGCCTCAAGTAAATGATAGATTCTTCTTGACTTCAATCCCTTCCAACTTCAAACTATGACATGAAAAATTAAACCTTCTTGATTGCAAATTTTGACCTCCTTGACTACAATTCTTTGCCTCCTGAAAAAGACTATACTTCACACATGTGACAGATTGGAGACTTCTTCTTCTCTTTGCTTGGGTAGGCTTCCTTCTTATATTTTTCCCACTTAATATATCAAAATTATTTATCCTTGTTTCACCTATTCGAACTGACAATAATTTTGAATTTTTGTCGCTGAGAATGTGCCCTAGTTACAGGTCACACGTCTGAGGAGATTAGCCCAAAACATATCTGAAACATAGCTAATTTTATCTCCCCTTTGCTTCACTTTTCCTTCACGTGATTGAGACCATTTCTTTCCTTCTTAATCAAACTTTAGAGATGCCTTTTCATGATGCTAGAATGAGACTGATTCCTTCTATATATAGAATTCATCATCCATGATTTGAGGCTGACTTGAAGCTATCCCTAGGCCGACTTGATATTTGAGAAGGGAGACTTTTATTTTTCTTTTATGACTTGGCCTTGGAGAGTTATTTGACTAGAAATTGACTCAAATAAATTATCTTACAATATGTAACATGCCTAAATGGGTCTTTTCATACATGACAAAGACTCTAATGACTTGATGACTCAATGACAAGCCCCAAGAGGTCACAATGGGAGATTTGACCTAAAAATAAATTTCCTTGAGCATGAAAACCATCCTTGAAAGTCAACAATAATAAACTTATTTTTATCATTTTATTAAATACATAAAATCATAATTACACATGTAATTATGAAGACCGAACTAGTTACATTTTTCAACACTCCCTCTTAACTAGGGAGGTATTCATAATCCACACAAGGTACTTAGACATTCACAATGTGAATAATTATAATAAGAAGAGTTGGATTAGTAACCCATCTATCTAGCATCATATCATTCAACATTGTCACATATAAAGGCCTTGACTAACAAATTTATCTTTCCACAAGATTAGAGCACAATGCTAGCGAGAACAATGGTTAATAGACACCATCATCATTATCTCTCTCGAAACATTCCCCACCTGGGTTCTCTTAGAGTATGTTCCACCAGGACTATTCTTGTCTTAGATTCCCATTCCTCAAAGAATACCAGTCCAGTACAACTACTCCTATCTTGGATGCCCTACCACATCCTCAAAGAGTATTGGATTCTATATGCTTACCTAATCCTCCATTCTTTCTTCCCAAGTGAAGACAAGAATGATGTGTCTATCTCTCCCTCTTAACCAGGGTGGAGATACCCATTCCTATGAAGGATATTACCCACTCCTATAAAAGGAATTTATCCAAGATCCCTCTTGACCAGGGACTTTACCAATCCTTCCCTTAACTAGGGAATTGCTTCCAGCAACTCTCTAGGTGGAGATCATAGTACAACCAACTGCTTGTAGGACTCCTTCTTTTTATGTAATGAATTTCTTCTTTGTTATCGAGCCTACATATTTTTGGACTTCTTTGTAGGGCATCGACCATCCATCACTTTCATTCATGAATCGTGTTATTTATGTCATCCTTCATTTCATCAGAAAGAAATCCGTTATTCCATATATGGCCTTCCTTCATACCTTCCTACCTTCTTCACATCATTCAGGATATTTTATCCTACCACATGAGTATTAGTTGTATATGGAATATACATCTATTCCTTTGGTAGTCGTGCATTAGACCCTCCACATATTTTTCAAGAAAAAAGAATGAACATTCAATCAAAATTAACTTTGTGATGGTCTTTTCATCATGAAATTTTTTGTTGTGACATCAACATTTCATAGATATATTTGAAACATCTCCAAGATATATGATGTCAAGGCTCTCCTTCTTTTCCAGAATTTATTAGGGTCTTCATATCTTTCCCATGGACATATCATAGTCAAATATTTTAGTCATTGGATGTTGATTTCATTTTCCATAGTTGCATCTTTCATGATCTCTTCCTTTCTTTATTCACATATTTCTCCCCAGTAACTTCTAATTATAGTTCCTTCATCTGTATCATCTAGTCAATATGTGAACCATGCATTTAGGCATCCTTCCAAAGGAGGTGATCCATTTATCTTGATCATGCTCATGAGGTGGATCATTTTTCCACACTATATGCAACTATATGACAAGACTCAATTTTAAATACATGCATACATACCTCATTTATTCCTTTTGGTCATCTTCCTTCGATAGATTCCTTGATTGAAGATTCTTTAATCATCTTAACCTGCTTCATTTCTTAGTCATCATACCATCATCCCATGAATCCCTCACAAGGTGGAATTCCTGGCGAGACACTTTCTTCTTTCAATAAGTGAATCTTCCTTTGAATATTCAATGGAGGATATTGATCATCCTCATCCTAAAAATGCTCCTTTTGAATGGTGTATGATGAGTTATATACTATATGACTTTCTTCTATCCATAAGTACTACTTATGCTTCTAATGAGGTTACAAAGAACTCCTTTTCACTATAGGTGACTGCCATATACTTCTACTTCAGCTCTTCTGAAAGATTCTTATTATGTTTCAAGCTCTTTATTTGTATAGTATGCTTCTTATGATTCCATCTTCTGACATGGTACATCCTATGGTGCCTCTAATTATTCCTTCCACGTTAGCTATATAAGAACTGAAGAACAAAGACTTGAAAAGAACGAAGTGAATAAGGTCATCTTAATCATAGTGGAGATCTCTCACTTCTTCCTTTTTGGACTTCTTCTTTTTAGCTACTTCCACTTCTTTAGTGACATGGTCTTCTTCCCTTCCTCTATTGTTGTTGTCATTATTGAATTTTGGACAATCTCTTTTATAGTTCCCATTCTCATGACAACCATAACATTGAACCTTGGCCATCTTATTCTTCTTTTTATGAGGACCAGCTTTACCATACTTCCCTTTTCTTTTAGTCATGGTAGAAAATTCTTGTTCTTGCTCACTTGATCATGCATCAATTTTTTCCTTCAGCTTGGTTTCCTCAATTTTCCATAAAGTCCACAGTTACTTGAACATAGTAGCTTCCTTATTTCAATAGATGCTTGATGTGAAGTTGCCCCATTCTTTTGGTAGTGCATTGAGCACTATGGTAGTCATTTCCCCATCAGACATTATTTCTCCCAAATCTTGGAGTTGGTCCCTTATTTTTGACACCCTCATAAAATATGAGGCTATTCTATCTTCCTTAGACATCTTCATTTTGTAGAGCTCTTTCCTTAGTGATATTATTTCTCCAGTAGTACTCATAGAGAATAGTTCCACCAACTTGTCATATATCTCTTTAGTCATTTCCAACTTTAATACATAGGGTATGAGTGGATCCCTTATGGAATCAATGAGAATCCTTTGAGCCCTTACTTCCCCTTTCATGTATTTTTCAAGTGCTTGAGATTCTTCCTTTGGAGGTTTAGTTATTGACCCCTTAAAATGTTCCAAAACTTCATTTTCTTTGAGCATCAAATCGGTTGTCTTCTTCCATGCTTGAAAGTTAATTGACCCAACCAACTTGTTTCTCTCCTTGCAAAATACATTTTGACTGACTCGGATGTAGACATAAAATTACTTACTTGAGAAGATACTCCTTGATGACAATATATTCAATTTTCTTCCTTCTTGATCTTTGATTATGTGGTTATAGAAGATTTATTCTTGAAGAAGATGTCTTCCTTCAAAATGATCTTAACCCAAAGAGAGGGATATCACCTTGAATCTTTGATGATGATAAAAAAATTATTATATTCCCTTGGATGAGTAGACTTCAAGATACTTCGCTTGTAGGTCTTCTTGATTTTTTGTAGAGGTAGGATCTATCGAGTTCTTCTTTCTTGAGATGAAATTTTGAGCGAGGTCCCAAAAATGTTTCAAGTGTAGACTCTTTCCTTGAGAAAGCTAGGATATTGATACTTCCATTGAAATGCCTTAGATATGAAAGGGTATTCTTGATGCTTTGATTCCCTTGAGTACTTAGTGTCTTTTATTGAGTTGCCATTCCTTCATTTGTCACATTAGCTCTGATACCATGTTGAATATTTCTCTTGAAATGATAACTGCTTGTGAATACTTTTTAATTTCCTTGATTAGGTTCTTCTTTAGATTTATTATTATAGTGTTATTTTCATCAAACATGTAATAGCCCTGGTTAAAAAATCCATATAAAAATATAAGACCAAGGTCATGGGACATGTATTCCGAGCTGAATGTTGGGCAAAAAAATCCTAGTGGTGTGTCACTTCGGTTTACTATGGCTAAGGAAATTGGTAAAGGCAATGTCAAAGGCTTTGGAAAGGAAAAATGGCATTTTTGGCACATTTATTTATGAAAATAATGGAAATTAGGAGAAAAGGAAGGTGAAAGTTCACAAGTTGCATGTGAAAGTTCAGTTTTGGAGCTCTCTCTCTATTATGTCCCTCTCATACTCTTGGACACTTAGTGTTTTCTTGGAGCACTCTTTTAAGTGTGGCATACTTGGACTTTTGGACCAAGAAGTGTTATAGACATATTTGGGCACTGCAAACCCAAGCTTATATGTCCATAAACCAATGGCTTCTAAGTCCCTAAAAGTGTTGTTTCATACCCTAAAGGAACAAGGTCAGCTGATTACATCATCTCCCAGAAGTTCTCCATGAAAAACTGCTCAGAACTGGTCAAAACTGCACCATCTCACCTACTCCATGGTTAAAATGTGATGCATCCCACCTAATGCACATGGGGGGTGCGATGCATACTGAAAAGCCCTTCTATGGGGTGGATGGGTGAGAGTAGACAAATGGTAGAGACAGTTTGCAATGTGGATGATCATGGAATCTTCCAGAAAGTTCTCCTGTGACAGTTGCCTCTCTGGATTCACCTAGGGATGAATAAGAGATCATGAAATCTCCAAGTGGAATTGAGAAATATCAGAGAAATGACACTAATCAAAAGCCCAGAAGCTGACTCACCCACTTGCAAACATCTATATATGGATCCCTCATCCTAGAGATCTAGAGGCTGGAATTTTGCATCTTGTAAGGAAGTGTTGTTGGTTTCTTTTTGGAACATCATAGTGTTGGGTGATCTAGCTTTTCATGAGGTGAAGAAGGCTTTCATGCTGGGAGGATGGCGCTGGGTCAGATTAATGAGTTGTAATCCTCTCTTCTACTACTTCTATCAATAAAGCTATTTGAGTTTCTTCCATATTCTTGTATGTTTGAGTTGATATATGCATTTGTATGGTCAATATATATCTGATCCTATATTATTTATGATTGTAGATCTCTATGCTTTGATGGTATTATGTTGCTTTGAATATACAGGTGTTCTTTGAAGCGGGACAAGCAAGGAAGGAGCATCAAAGATCTGTCAAAGGGGAGAGGAAACAAGCAAGGAGCCAAGCGAAAGATTGAGGTTGGTACTCTCTGCTTCTCTCTCATCTACTTCTCATAAAGGAAAATGCAAGTAACTTTAGTTTGTTTGTTTATAAGATAGCTACCTGTCTTAGTGGGACTAGTAGCTCTGAATGGACACTAGTTTTCCCGATAACAAAATGGCGACCGCATTGGGGAGCAAATAACTTGTTTTCTTGTTTCTAGTTTGTTTACTTTATATTCTACAGACGGAGCCTGAAGTTAAGCCAGCTAGCCTTCGAACTGCTTTTGCTATGCAATTGAAAAGTAGATAAACACTGTTTCAGTCAATCTCCAGGTTATTTTATGAATTAAACATCTGACTTGCAAGCATCCTAAGTTCCCTGGTGGTGGCTCAAGTAACCTCATTAGATCAGCCCCTATGCTTTGTATTTACTAACTATCATTAGCTCAGCCTAAATCCCTGAACTAAGCTGCAAACTGTGACCAAAAACCAAGTTAAAGTCTTGTCCTTGGACCATGGAATTGTCTCCTTTTGATAGTCTGGATGCATCCCACCTCCCGTGTGCTGTAGGTGAGATGCATCCTTGTTTCCCTGTGTTATAGGTGCAATGATCAGATAAGACTATTTCTGGCTCCAGATTTTGGTTTTTCTTCATTCTCTTTAGCTTTATTCAGGAGTTTTGTTGTCTGTGATCAGTATACCACTGTTGAAACTCCCTTCCTGTGCATTATTCAGCCTCCATTGTACAAAGAATTGTGAATGTTTTTAATGTATTTTTCACCATTTACAGTTCTCCTTTACAAACAGTAGCTTAATCGAACTGTCATCTTTTGATTTGAAAGTGTCGCAAGTGTTGTTTTCAGTCAAAGAAAAGAATCCTCCTCTTTTTGATAGTCAATTACACTGTTACTCTTGTATTTGATTTGAATTAATGGTATTTCAAGTGTCGAAAGCAGTTTTCAATTCAAAATTACAAAGTGTCATCCTTGTCTTCCTTTCGTCTTTTGAAAAGAAAATTGTTAGTACTATCGCTTTGAAAGAAAAGATAGTTCAGATTTGTACTTAACATTCTTTTTGTCATTCACACATTAAGAAAGTGGAAAACAAATACATGGATGTGCATTTGCATTTATACTGCTTGTGGAGATTGATATAGGACAGGGCATTTTAGTGTGTGCTCTCTGCTCTATGTTGAAAGCATTTCTGTTCTCTTTCCTTAGTAGCTAGGATTTTCATTGCAAAAAGAGAAAGTAAATGTCTGTTTATCATCTTAGATTGCATATTTAGGAGTTGTATATCTACATCACACGGTGAACCTTAAAGGAAAACTTCTTAAGAAAGATCAACTGTAAAATAAATTTTAATGAACATAAAAATGCTTTGGAACCTAACGCACAACATTTAGAAGTCTAGGCTAGAGACGTATTCCGGTGTCGTAAAGCCTGGTAACTATCGCTTTCATAGTAGGTTGGGTGATTCCTCCTCTTTGAGATGACAAGTGCCAGTATAGACTTGTGCTCCCACGTATCGTCGAGTATATATTGGGAGACCACAATAGGCTATATCCTTTATCCTTAGGAAGC
>APFE030981128.1:231864-254639 GCA_000404065.3 Pinus taeda
ATACCATTTTCTGACAGGGTTGTTAGGAATCATTCTTGTGGAGGAATGATTGCTTATGCAGGGGAATGGCATGACAAGGTTCTTGGTCTTATGGGGAATCAAGTGGGAAGAGTAGCTTGACAGATCTCCGAGGTTAGTATCATGTGGATATGAATTGATATTATGTGATTATCCTATGTTTATGTTTATCTTATGACAACTCTGAGGGATACATTAGATGAATGAAAGCAGTGAGATCTATGACATGTTAGGATAAGCATGGATGGCAGAGAGACACTAGAAGCAAGGTTTCCTGGTAAAGAAAGTGTGGTTTTGGATGTGCAATGATACTATTGTGTATATGTTGTGCATATTGTATATTTAGTGATTGTAGATATAATGTTGCGTGGATGTTGCATATATTGTACTGTGTACATATAATGTTATGTGTGTGTTGTATGTGCAGTACTATGTACATATGGTGTTGTGTACATATAGTATATGTGGTGTTGTGTACGTATAGTATATGCGGTGCTATGTACATAGGGTGATATGTACATGTTGCATATGTATTATTGTGTACATATGATTTTGTGTGTCTATTGTATATATGGTATTGTGTATATATTGCATATGCAGTGTTGGGTATAGATGCTACTATGTACATGATGGATATGCGGTGTTGTGTTCATATGGTGTTGTGTGCATGTTGGATATGAAGTGTTGTGTACATAGGTTTCTATGTACATGTTGTAGATGCAGTGCTATGTACATATGGTGTTGTGTGCATGATTGTACAAGTGGTGTTGTGAGCATGTGTTGTCGTGTACAAGTTGTACATATGGTGCTATGTGTAGGTGGTGTTGTGTACATGTAGTGCATATGGTGTTGTGTACATGTCATGCATGTGGTGTTGAGTACACTTGTTGTTGTGTACACATTGTACAAGAGGTACAAAATACATGTTGCGTTGTGTACACATTGTGCAAGTGGTGTCATGTACATGTGATGTTGTGTACACGTTGTGTAGGTGGTGCTTTATACAAATGGTATTGTGTACATGTTGTACATGTGGTATTGGTATACATGGTGACGTGGTATTGTGTGCATGTCGTACATGTTCTGTTGTAGGAATGTGGTACTATGTATGTGCATTGTGTAGTTGTGGTATTGTGACATTTGTACTCGTTGTGTTGTACATTGTGTACTACATGTATTGTGTTGTGTTGTACAAAAGGTGTAGGTACATGTATTGTGGGGAGTTGTACATCGGGTATAAATGTATGTGTTGTGTCATATATCAGGCGTAGGTGTATGCATTGTGTGTGGATGTATGTTTTTGTGATGTACACTGTGTGTGTGTACATGATGTATATTTTTACTTGTAGATTAAACAACTTATGTGATTTTCTAAAACATAAGACAAAAATATACTCTACTCTTCAGTAGAAGCCAAACTTGATTGATGAAAACAATAAGAAGAAATATGAATAATATCAATGGCACATAACACAATATTTCTCTGGGGAAAGTAACTTCTCAAAAACCTAACTCTATATATTGCACTAACCAAAAGATATGAGAATAAAATACAATGCTTGTTCCTCTTGAACAATTCATGCACAAGTATATTGTAACTCTCTGCTTCACAAGCCAACTCAAGCCAACACTTAGCCAATTCTGCTGCTTGTGGAGCCCCTACTTCCTTGCACAATTCCTAGAGGAATTAGCCTCTATTTAATGTGGAAATTTCTCAACCATAACTTTGCAATCCAAAATTAGGTCCTCAACTAATTGCATGCACCATCTATACAACTGGAAAAATCATACAACTGATAATACATTGTCCCTAAACTCTAATATCAACTGAGTCTTCTCTAAACCAACATGCATGAGATATTTATGAGTGAAACTTCAATTAATAGGTGTGTTACTGGTGATGCAATGGTGCACTACTCCACTACTAGACCTCTACTAGTTCTTCCAACAATTAGAACTAGTTAGAACTGGTGAGACTAAGTTATCTAGTTACAACTCAAAAGAACTCAACATGGACCCCTAAAATTTAGGAATCACTCTACATGAATCTAGATAGATTTCCAACTCAAATTTCCTAAGTCAACTAAGTCAATTTAATTTAATTAACTATTGCAAGTTGCTATGAGAAAATAATTACAATTTAATTCAAGGACAAATTAAATTGAAATTTCTAGATGTTATTTTTATCATTTTTTGTTGCCATTTTCAACACGTAATTGAGGATGTTATCAACTAGGATGGTGGGGGTTGGGTTGTGTCAACCCTTCAACCCAACGTAAATATTTCAAACTAGTTTTTGATTGGAAGCTAGCCCTTCCGATCTGAGAGGGCTCTCTCAATAAAAAAAAATTAAATACAGATGGCCAACTCTGGTTTTCTATGTTATTTTTTAGGTGAAAGAGTGTGAGGATAGCTGCCATTGCGCATGGATTCAATTAAAGAAAAAAAAACAACATTGTTTTAAGGAAGTTGAGCAGGGGTAATTTTAGGGGCGAATAATCGCCCAAAGGCGAAATTTAAGGCTTTTTATATTTTAATGGGGCGAATTTTTTAATTAAAATAATAATTTTTTTTTTTTATATAATTAGCCCTCATTTTATTTAAAAATTAATTTATTTTTTTATTTTCGCCAATGGCAGATAGGCTAACCTAAATAGGATTTTGTTAAAATCGCCCCATTTTGATATTTACGAAATAGAATTTTCTTAAAATCGCCCCATTTTGATATTTGCCCCTGGTTTCAGCCCGCTGTTTTTATGAATTCCAGATTCATGGTATAGCTTAGGGCTCCCTGTTTTCCTGAA
This sequence comes from Pinus taeda, assembly GCA_000404065.3. Classification (NCBI taxonomy): domain Eukaryota; kingdom Viridiplantae; phylum Streptophyta; class Pinopsida; order Pinales; family Pinaceae; genus Pinus; species Pinus taeda. Next base: position 234,687 of record APFE030981128.1, read on the forward strand.
TTCATCGGGCATAAAATTGTTTTGAAATAAGTTTTTTTTTTTTTATCTTAGTTCACCAATCTTAATTTTGTCATGTCATCAAGAAAAACATAAAAAGGTCCATTACAATGATCCATCTACTGAGTTTTTCCTCTGCATTTTCAACAGAGACGGGGATTTTAATTTTAGATAGGATATTGTTAGCAGAATGACATGAGAAGGCGGCGGAACATGTAAGAAACGCAGCAGAGCCATGACGGATACGGCGCCCGCAGATTTGCGTGAAGACGACATCGATCTCAATCTTTCCAGGCATAATTTAATTCTTTCAGTTAGCATTCCTCATATTCTAGACCATATGGAGGGAAGGAGGCAACAGCAAAGGATGGCGAAACCTGTAAATGCTATATGGCAGAAGTTTAAGGAAGCGAGAGTTATCGGAGACGTGGTGAACAATTTCGTTCCTCGAATTTATGTGCATGTAATTTATCGCCATAAAAGATTCAGGTTGGGGAATGAACTACCGTTTTCCGTCGCCCAATCCCAACCTGACAATATCGAAATTGAGACCGAAGATTTTGATGTTGATATGCAGCAACAAGTGAGCAACTCCAAATTTGTAATAGTAAGTAGGCTTAATTCCTATTTCGTCATTCTATTGGGCAATAGGATTCTTTATTTAGCTATGGAGAAATGGAAATCCATATATTATTTACATTTTTTCTAAATCCACATAACCGGATTATGACGGATCCTCAGCGCGCTCCTGGCTGAGGATATTTGCACTGGTATTCTGTAACTTTGCACTCTGATCGAACTTTTCTTTATAGAACCCGAAGTTCATTCAATTTATTAACAGTTCTAATGTCTACGTTGCACAGGTTGATTACCGACTACGAACCCAGTAAACGTTGTGGTGCAGGTACCATGGCATTGGCTGTCTTTATTTTTTGGACCTTGATTCAATTGATCGAATGCCTCTCTGATACTTTTATCCCTAATGCTCAATTTCTCTGTTTGTCCGTGCTGCAATATTAGTTATTCCCTGGAAGGAGCTGGTTCCCTATGAACCTCCAACATGCATGCTTACCCAGAAGATAGTTCTCACGAGCTGGTTCCCTATGAACCTCCAACATGCATGCTTACCCAGAAGATAGTTCTCACAGTGTTCAGGCAAAATCAAGCTTTCGAACCCAAACCTCAAGATTTTGCCTGTTATTTTCTCGCATGCTAGAAATTTCAAGGGTCTCGCCATCACAAAGGGGAGAAGAATTCCCGCAATGAATGTTTGATGGCTAATCACAAAGAACTTCCATAACAAATCAAAGGGAAGGTTACTGTAATTACAATATGTAAACATGTACATTGCAGAAAGTAAAAATTCCAATTTTCTTTACATTGCAGAACGTACAGTTTTCAATTTTAGGACTCGACCTCTCATCTAGGCGAGAAGACAGCCAGATTGCTACCGCTTCTCTTTCAATATTTCCCTGCAGATTTGATTGAACGAGGCCTTCAACATCAATATGCCAGTACGAATCACCATGGCTCGCTGACTGAGAAAGTAAGTCTGTGAGCTGAACATCCCATGGCTGAACACCGTGGCAACACCCATCTGCTATGTAGCATGTGCATTAAACTGCAACCCTGAGCTGAACATCCCATGGCTAAACGCCGTGGCAACATCTATCTGCTATGTAGCATGTGCATTAAACTGCAACCCTTACTCTTAACACATAATAAGCCGGGGGAGGTTTGTTCTTTTGGTCCAATCCTAAATAAGACTATGTATTCTTGAGAGCTGCTCCAAGCGTCATTATTTCATAGTGTGAAAAAGGAAAAAAATAACTGAAGAATGAGTGATCCACATACTGTGAACCATTTTTTTTTTAATTTATGATTAAATTGTCTCAAATTGTACAGCCTGATTTTTTTTTTTTTTAATTTATGATTAAATTGTCTCAAATTGTACAGCCTGATTGGCCTAGATAGATTCAGTAACAAATATCTACTTCACCCTCATTATGCACGGCGGGTCTGATATAAAATTTATCAAACAAACAAGTGATTTGATTAAAACTGTGGTTTTTGATAGTATAGATGGATTCAGCAACAAACATATACTGCACACTGATTATGCAATATCTGATATACAATTTCTTCAAATAAACAAGCAATTTGGTTGAAATTGTGGTCCAATCCCAAGCAAGATTATGTATCCTGAGAGTTGCTCCTGGAGCCATTTCATAGTGTGAAAAAAATAGAGTAACTGCCTAATGATTGATCACATACTTGGTAAACCAATTTTTGTTGAAATTTATAACGAAATTGTCTGAAATTGTACAACCTGATTGGCATAGATAAATTCAGTAACAAATATCCACTTCACACTCATTATCCACCGTGGGTCTGATATAAAATTTTACCAAACAAACAAACAAACAATTGGACTAAAACTGTAGTTTTTGATGGTATAGATAGATTCAACAACAAACATATACTGCACTCTGATTATCAATCAAACAAACAAACAATTTGACTAGAACTGTAGTTTTTGATGGTATAGATAGATTTAGCAACAAACATATACTGCACTCTGATTATGCAATAGCTGATATACAATTTCTTCAAATAAACAAGCACATTGTTTGAAATCGTAAATTTTAATGGTATACTGCACTCTGATTATGCAATATCTGATATACAATTTCTTCACACTTTGTTTGAAATTGTAGATTTTAATGGCATAGATGGATTCAGCAACAAACAGATTATTGCATCAGGATTATGCAAGTTGTGACATACAATTTTATGTATCAAACAAACAACAATGTTTTTTACAAATAAGAGCCAAGGTCGCCATTAAATGCACATTCTACATAACATATAATAGTTCCAAACAAAACATTACTAGAATATGTGTGATTCCTTGCTGAATTAATCTTGATCGCAGATTCTGGAAATATATTGGAATCTTACAATTAGATTTTAAGATATATAAAATATATAAAATATATCCATAGTTGTTGATCATAAACCACATTTGCTCCCCTGAAAACACAGCACTGCTATCAAAGAGATGGAAATTGCAAGAATCACAAACAAACGAAAAATACCGCTAAAAAATTGTTGCTTGTTGCAGAATTTTACTCTACAAATAGTCCTAGTACTCTTCTGTTCCTTTCTTGCTTGCAGGTATAGTATCTGTCCTTACCTTTGAGTATATTGGCTGAAATGAGAAGTGTGCTGAAGCAGAGGACACCATTAACAGCAGCAGTAGCAGAGCAGGTTTCCACCGGGGCGACCTGGGAACACGTCCACATTAATGTATTCTCTTGATTTCTCCATGAGTCCTGTGAATGTGAATGTGTTCCAAGGTCACCCCTGTCGGACCTACTCTGTTTCATTTATTTATTTGAGCCCAATATGCAGGGGCAACTCCTTCTGAAACTGAGAGTCCATGAATGTCTGTAATTTATTGAGATGAGATCGATAGAAAAGGAGAGGGGGGCCGAAATCTGGTAGTACAAGTAGTACAAGTGAAGTGCAGAGATGGCTCTGAGATATTTGTTTGAGTTAGGTCCAACTAAAATGGTTTTACACAATCTCGGCTGCAGCAATGTTAGTGCTTAATCCCCAGATTTAGGTAGAATTAAGTGGGGAAGGTGCCGTGATGGGAGGTTGGTACGAGACTGCACTGGGAAATGTATGAAGTGTACTCCAGGACTATTTTTTTGAGCAAAAAATTGAATAGTACACACAATAATACATTATTATAGTAATAGAACAAATTGAAGTACATTTGAAGGGGTCAAAAACACCGAATGCTTACGTGGCTATGAGACTTAGTTATAGTAATGGCTGCTTCACATTATTTATAATTTTTCCAATTATGGAAATTTCCTCCGAAAGTTTCTTACTGTTGTAAGATTTTCTTTTTTTAACTGATGAAAATGCAGTGGAATGTTTATATGGTATTTCTAATTGGTCAAATGATATTGCTTTAGGTTAATGATGTAGGTAAATGATTCAGGTAAATAGCCTATGTTCAGGTAAATAGTCATTGTTTACCTTTGAAATTATTTTATTTGTATATTAATTAATTTTGATTATGCTGCGAATTGACTTTAATAGTATATGAGTTAAAAAAGTAAAATCATTATATTATTCTCGCTTTAATTTAATTTTCTCATGAAATCTTATATTAATGTTATCATGAGGTCCTATGACATTAGTATATTAAATATGGTTATACATTATATTATAATTTTCATTTATTTTGGTTGGTAATGTAAATGGACTTATTTATGTTATAATTGAAGAGCATCAGTAAACATTCTCCTCATCCTCCCCCTTTAATGGTTGGATTTTGGTTTAGTAGGGTGTTTGTGGAGTTGTGTTTCATTATAATAGTGTGTTGAGTAATGTGTATGAGATTAAAGTTGTTTTAAGACTTGTATAACTTTGTAAATATGGTTGTTTAGAAAAGGCCATCTGCCTTCCAAGTATTTGGGGAGCCTCTTGTTATGTATCATAATCAAGGAACTAACTAGGAAGATCTCATAGAAAGGACCTGATGAAAGGTCAGTAAATGGGCTTTCTGGGCTCTTGATTTCCCAAACCGCCTAATATTGACCAAAGCAATATTACAAGCTATAATTCCAAAGTATTAACTAGCGGTAATACCTATTCCAAGTACAATTTTCCAATGCCTCTGCTCTATTTGGAGTAACTTCTTATGGAGAGGTATAGCTAATTTGATTTTCTTCCTTCTTGCATAGTTTCACGTGTGTCTTTTTTCATTACTCATCGGCATAGAATCCGCGCTAGCCCCTTGATATCTCCACATAGGAATCACAAGTGTAACATAAATTTTTGGCCACAGATTTAGTTTGCACGTTGAAGAAGACAAAATATATGCAACAGAGCTTCATTTTAGAACATATTTCATGGAAAAACAAACTAAAAAATCACCTTAAAATGCAGTTTTTCTATGGGTCTTCAAAACATGGGCTTCAACCCTTCATATTCTCTACATCTAGGCTTGGATTAGCCATGCTGATATTTCCTATGGTTTTATACTTCTTCAAAAAATTCTCTAAGAGTTCACAATGCTAAAATTCACTAGGAATTTACAAAGTTTTATTATTTAGTGAAAGACTCGCCAAGACCTTACAAGATTTTATAATTGAGTAAAATATTCGCCATGCCTGGTGAGAGATTCGCCAAAAAATTATATATACATATTATATTATTGATAAATTCGCCTTCCATTTTTCCTATATACCATGGAGATTCGCCCATTTATTATATTTATAAATTTAGGGGGGGTTCTTAAAATTTTCCCTGAGGTATCTTTGGTTTACTAATGTGGAAATGGACATTCACAGTATTCACAACAAATTGAAGGAAATTGGAGCAAGTAATAAAATAAGCTCTGAAAACTAATAACAAAGGAGCATGATAGGATATGACTGAAACCGGAATGAATCTTCGGTTAAAACAAAGTATGTTGCAACTGTATTTTCTATTAATTGAAAACAATACAACAATGGTTCTCACATCATCAATTGCTTTTGTAGAGTCGAAAATCTACCTATTTATAGAGAAAGATCTCTTTACATAATCTGCCACATGGGCTAGATTTAATCAACAACTATGAGATCTAATAAAACCTTGAGCCTTCTAAGGGATTTTATGTTATAACAGCGTTCAAATATAAATGGGAGTCATATGAATTGTTACAATAATTTAAAGCGCGACACTGTATTGGGGGAAACTCGGACATCTAGCTCTTCGAATCCACTGTGCAATTTGTTGTTGGAACGTGTTGAAAATACCTCGTTGTCTTATTTTCCTTTGTTGCTTCTGCTGTTATTTTAGTTTAATCATTTTTCCCTTTTACATTAATTTATCCATTTATAGACTATTGGGAAATTTAGGGAAATAATTTTTAATAATAATATATCCATAGAAAATGGAGTCTATTCTTTTGGAAATCTCATTATGGTCTGCATTTACGAAGGAAAGCAGGAGGGCCACTTCTCTTAGAACCATTCATGCAGGATGGGCCATGTGGCAATTGTGGATTGGGGGAAACAATACAATTTGGATAGTGAGTTATAAAAATTGCGTGATTGAGGTTGGGAGAATGGAATGGTAAGCAGTACTGGGATTAGGCAGGAGTAACGAAAAACCACTTTTGGAGAGGGGTAGGAGTGGTATATGGTATTGAGAGGGGGGCACGAAATGTCGCAGTGGTGACACGTAGGGGTGGGACCTGCAAGGAGGAAACCACTTTTCGGACCCCCCCCCCCGGGCGATAAAGGAAAACATGGTGGGGGGGTGGGGCGAAAAGGCTTAGGAGCCGTTGATCTAGGTTGAATCAATCTTGGTCATCCAAAGATGGGGCGTGTTTAATTAATACACAGCCTTTGAAAAGGGACGGACCCAACAACCCTTTAAATCCCTTATATAAAATATCACATTCATCGGCTTAGATCACATCAAAAATGGAGAGGGACCTGCGTATTACATGGGGGTTATAAGACAAGTGGACCAAAAAACTTTAAAATATAACATAAAATCCTTTCGGATCCATCGTAATCACAATGGCGGGGTTATTGCAATTGGCGGAGATTTTTTATCGACGAGCACTTATCGGTGACTGGGACATGAAATACACGATATCAATGGAGTGTTATAGACATATTTAGGCATTGCAACCCCAATCATATATGTCCATAAACCAAGGGCTTCTAAACCCCTAAAAGTGTTGTTTCGTACCCCAAAGGAACAAGGTCAGTTGATTACATCATTTCCCAGAAGTTCTCCCTGAAAAACTACTCAGAACTGGTCAAAACTGGACCATACAGACTGCTCAGTGCTAAGGGTGCGATGCATCTCACCCATTACACACGGGGGTGCGATGCATACTAAAAATCCCTTCTGTAGGGTGCGATGAGTGAGAGTAGACAAATGGCAGAGGCAGTTTGCTAAGTGGAAACCCAGGGAATCTTCTAGAAACTTCCCCTATAACACTTGCCTCTCTGAATTCGCCCAGGGATGAGTAAGATCATGAAATCTCCAAGTGGAACCAAGAACTATCAATGAAATGACACTAATCAAAATCCCAGAAGCTGACTCACCCACCTGCAAATATCTATATATGAATCCCTTATCCTAGAGATCCAAAGGCTGAAATTTTGTATTTTGTTAGGAAGTGCTGTTGGTTTTCTGTGAAACATTGTAGTGTTGGGTGATCTAGCTTTTCATGAGGTGAAAAGGGCTTTCATGCTGGGAGGATGGCACTGGATTAGATAGCTTGGTTGTAATCTTCTCTTCTACTACTTCTATCAATAAAACTATTTGAGTTTTCCTCCATATACATGTATATCTCTGAATCTTGTATTTGTGTATGCATTTGTATGGTTAATGTACATCTGATCCTATATTGTTTATGGTTATAGATCTCTATGCTTTGATGGTACTTTGCTGCTTTGACTCTACAAATGTTCTTTGAAGTGGGACAAGTGAGGAAGGAGTGGCAAAAGCTCTATCAAGGGAGAGAGGAAACAAGCAAGGAGCCAAGCGAAAGAATGAGGTTGGTACTCTCTGCTTCTCTCTCATCTATCTCTCATAAAGCAAAACACAAGTGACTTTAAATTGTTTGTCTCTAAGATAGCTACCCGTCTTAGTGGGACTAGCAGCTCTGAATGGACACTAGTTTTCCCGATAACAAAATGGCGACTCTGCTGGGGAGTGAATAGTTTGTTTGTTTGTTTCTATTTGTTTACTTTATAAACTATAGACAAAGCCTGAATTTAAGCCAGCTAGCCTTCGAACTGCATTTGCTATGCAAGTGCAAAGTCGATCAAAATTGCTTCAGTCAATCTCCGGGTTTGTTTATGAACTGAAACATTGACTTACAAACATCCTAAGTGCCCTGGTGGTAGCTCAAATAACCTCATTAGATCACCCCCTATACAAAAAGTGTTTACTGTCTATCATTATCTCAGCCTAAATCCGTGAACTTAGCTGCAAACTGTGAGTGAAAACCAAGATCAGTCTCATTCTTGGACCATCGCACTATCTCTCATTGGCAACCTGGATGCATCCCACCTCTCATGTGTTGCAGGTGAGATGCATCCCTGTTTCCCTGTGTTAGAGGTGCGATGATTGAATGAGACTGTTTCTGCCTCTAGATTTTGGTTTTTTCTTCATTGTATTTAGTTTTATTCAGTAGTTTTGTTGTCTATGATCAGTATATCACTGTTGAAACCTTCTTCCTTTGCATTATTCAGCCTCCATTGATAAGGAATTGTGAATTTTTTTTTATGTATTTTTCATCATTTACAGTCCTCCTTTGCAAAAAGTAGCTTAATCGAACTGTCGTCTTTTGATTTGAAAGTGTCGCAAGTGTCATTTTATGTCAAAGAAAAGAGTGTCATAAAATATTCCTCTTTAGATAGTGGATTACATTTTTTATTTTGTATTTGATTTGAATCATCAATTCTTTAAAGTGTCGAAAGCAGTTTTCAAGTCGAAATTGAAAGTGTCGTCATAGTCTTCCTTTTGGTTTAAAAAAAAATAGCTAAAGTGTCGCTTTGAGGAAAGATAACTCAGATCTATACTTAGTTTTCTTTTTGTAATTCACACATTAAGGAAACTGAAAAACAAATACATGCATGTGCATTTGCATTTATATTGCATGCGGAAATTGATTTAAGACAGTGCATCTTAGTGTGTGCTCTCTGCTTTATGTTGAAATAATTTTACTTCTCTTTCCTTAGTAGCTAGGATTTTCATTGCTAAAAGTAAATAAACGACTGTTTATCATCTTAGATTGCATATTCAGGAATTGCATATCTACATCACGCGGTGAACCTTAAAGGCAAACTTCTTAAGAAAGATCAATTTTAACATAAACCTCAATGAACATAAAAACGCTTTGGAACCTAACGCACAACATTTAGAAGTCTAGGCTAGAGACGTATTCCGGCGTCGTAAAGCCTGGTAACTATTGTTTTCATCATAGGTTGGGTGATTCCTCCTCCTTGATACGACAAGTGCCAGTATGGACTTGTGCTCCCATGTATCATCAAGTATATATTGGGAGACTACAATAGGCTATATCCTTTATCCGTAGGAAGCCGTGTCTGCTGCCCTATCAATCGCAATGCACTGAATGTTGACTGCCGTATGTAAAAAGTATTCTGCAGTTTTGCAATTGGTTTGGTAATCCCTCTGCCTAGATTTCTAGAGTAGTCACTTTCGTTCCTTTTCAGACTCCTTAAAAGAAAAGGTCCATCTGAGCACTTGTCACTTCAAGCTCATTAAAAATCGAAGGCGACTAGAGTCATCTTTAGCTTTTTCTTGACTTAAAAATTGAAAAAGCAAGTTGTTTCAAAGCGTCATAGCATTTATTTTAATCGGAATAACATCACTATTCCCTCATTGGTCTTAGTTTGAGAAAATGGAGTCCACCAATCAAGTATTTCCCTTTGGGGGGAATCCTAGTCCTTTCTCTTCTTGGGGAGATGTTGGTGCTCCACACATGGCTACATTGTCCCTTTCAGGACTCACAATTGGCCTGCCAGTATGGCTTTTCTCGAACTTTGTCGTTCAAAACATCGTAATTCCTCAGCAATCAAATCAGCAACCAGATGATACTGAAGTTGCTCCCCCACCTTACACTTCGTTTGTTTCTCCCTCTTCCTCTTCGCTTGGTGAAGCTAGTAACACTAAGAACCAAGTAACTGAGAAGAAAAAGAAAGGGAAGGAGAAGAAGAAGAAGAAGCCAATGGCGAAAGGGGGCAACCATGCATCATCTGGCAAAAATCCACACACTGCACCATCCAAACCTAAATCTCCATGTGTCATTTGCAAAGGAGACCACTATCATCGAGATTGTCCTTGCATCTCGTAGATATTAAGGGGCTGGTCTCCCCGTTTTCACAATCTAGTGTCTTCAACATCTGATAATCAAGTTGAGAGTACACCATCAACTAGTGAAAACGAAGTCAAAGGATAAAAAGGAAGATCTAAATTTCCTTGTAGACTGTGTGAAGGCGATCATGCCCTCCACCGTTGTCCTTTCTGGGATGAAGCTAAAAGAGTCTTGGACAACTTTCTTGCTTCACCGCAACAATTTCCTCCTGGATACAAGAAACTCTTGCCGAGTCCATCGCTAGTTGAAAATCCAATTGACACACCTTTTTTGTCGGTCGAAGTACCTATCATTGAAGATAAACCCTCTGAGTACACACGAGACCAAATTCAACAAGTGGATATGGCAGTCGACCTAGTCTTGTCTTCAGAAGGTCCACCTTCGGATGATACAATCACCAAAGAGAATGAGAACGACACCGTTCAAATTCTTTTTGTTAACAAAAAATCAGATGAACATGGGGGCAATCTACCCATTCCTTTACCGCAGGAAGGAAGTTCATCAGAGATTCATACGGCTGTTTATTCAGTCCCTCCTCCAAGCAATCTAGTCGTTTCCTTCGATTGGAATCTACTAGGGAGACCCCACCTACCATCTAATGTACCATTCCGAATTATAATACAAGCTTACAGAATGATCATGGTTGGTACTATCATAGATGAAGGGGCTTCCGTGAGTATCCTTTCCTCAACTTTTTGCAAAGCGCTTGGTTTGCCATCACTTATGCCTGAGATTCGAAATCTGTCAGGCTTCAACAAAGGAACTAGTTGACCATTAGGGATCCTTCCAAATTTTCCCATAACTTTGAGAAGGAAAACCGTTTATTTGAATGTGATGGTAGTCCAAGGGCCATTAGATTACAATCTACTCCTTGGGCGTGACTACATTTATAGCATGGGAGCTATTGTTTCCTCACTCTTTCGAGTGATGTGTTTCCCACATGAAGGCAGAGTGGTCCAGCTCGTAGACCAGCTTTCATTCCCTAGTTCAAACACAGCTACTAGTTGAGGGCCATCCCTAACTGGTCTTTTTGTACAAGGAATGTTTCATCAATATCTAGTCCATCCACCTGATGAGCGCGAGTGATTCAGTGAATGTCACTAAAACCAGGGGGGATGCGCCCTGGTTTGCTTCGGCAGGAAAACCCCAGATATAAGGTAGGTTTCCGCATAGGATATATGACTAGTCTGACACACCCGTCCATTTAGGAAAATGGGATTAGACTGGAAAAGGGTTCCCTCGTCAAAGGTTATGTGATTGGAATTGACACCATTCACCTTTGTCTATTTCGATGGACAGAGCCAAGGAAGTGTTTTGTCTACAAATGCGGATGGAACAACCTTGCTAATGCAAGAACTTCCGTATGGTAACATGGAAACTCTACTTCTCTTTATACCTAGGGGCATGCAAACCTTTTGTTTTTGAGTGAAAATCGACCTTTTATTTTCTTAGTTTGTAGGATTATTTTCTTAGTTTGTAGACTCTCAACCCTTTAACCTCGTAGGTGGGTTGTTCCTAGATTGCATACAAAAGGCTCCGGAACAAAGTTGCGCATGGGGCAAGCTCCCTAAAAAATAAACCTACTAATGAGAGACATCCTTATTATACAACTGGCATGAGCAGGTTTACGCAAAGTTCATGCTCGTTAAAAAATAAACCTAGCAATGAGCATATGTTCCCCTAGAGTTTAAGCTCATTAAAAAATGAACCCACTTTTGGTAAATAACCTTTGTGATCACATCGCTATTAGCTTTTCAGCCTTGGTCATGTTCTTACCATCACCTCCACTTTTTAGCCGATCATACGCCTCCACTTGATTGTTTACCCTTTTGAGGAACAGTTGCGACAAGTGATTCTGTTAGCCACCTTCTTTACACTGTCATGATTGATAAAGTTCCAAACCTTACCTTGAATCATCTGCTACCCAAAAATATCACTTGTTCCTCAAAGATGAGTCTCTTTTAAGCTCTTTTTAGACTCGTAAAATATAAAAAGATTGCCTAGCAATTGGCCTCTCCAGCTCGTTAAAGTGATTGGAAGTGCCATACCTCCTGTAGATTTTAATCTTTTTGGACCTGAGGGATCATTACACAAAAAGATCAAGCGCTTGTCTTTTTCGGCTCGTTAAAGTGATTAGAAAAGTCATCCCTTTCGTATTATTTTATACTTTTTCAGACTTAAGGGATTATACTACGAAAAAGGATTACTGGAGTTTCCTTTTCATCTCTTTTTAGACTCTCTAAAACTGAAAAGGACCGAGTTATCTTTGTCGTTAAACTTTTTAAAACAATAGCGACAAACTTGTCCATGTAGACAAGAGCGAGTTTCAGTGTCGCTAGGCTCGCTAAAACATAGCGACAGGTTTTCCTGAAGGGAAAATTATAGAACAAGCATATGTTATCCTCCTCAAGCTTGACAAAAATAAAGAGGTACTGGTCAGCAATGACTTGGGAAAAAGGGAAGAAAACTTGAATAAATTCATTGGTAGCAGGTCGCTCTTGAAAATGACACTTTCACTCCATCACCATGATTGAGTTGGGTTGGGTTATTCCGTTCACTGGTCATATCACCATTGGTCCTCCGTACCATCCATTTTTTGGGTTAATGTTACCAACCCATTTCAGTGTCGTCGATATGTTCAAGAGAAGTCACTCAGAGAATTCACCAACCCAGCTAACATCTCATCTGCTGCAATACCTTCGCACTTCATTCTTTCATGACCGCCACCCTGAACCTTGTATCATTAGATCGTTTTCACCTCCACAAAATCATTTTCTCCATTCCATGTCACAGTTGTGGGATTCATTAGGGCCCTCCTACGATGGGTCACTTCTTGTCGACATCAGCTCATTATCTAAGAATTCAACTTAGGAACAACCCTTTCAGTACTTTGAAGCTTGCATGCCTCAATGGCAAGTTTCTCACTTTCGGCGACAGGTTTACATCAATGGTCTTTGACAGAAAGATTTTGCGTGGTGTTTGACATCAACTCATGTATTCACACCACGTAAATTGTATTACAGTAACTTGAGGGTGATTATCATTATTGGTGATTCCTCTCATGCCTGTTAACAGCTTACATTATTGGCTAGTAATCAGGCGATGTCCTTCCATGTTCGACACCAGAACATCATTTCACATGGATCGACTTGCACTCCGGGTGAAGATTGAACGAGTTTGAAGACCCCGAATCTAGTTTCATCCATTCGGGCTACGATATATTCAGGAAAATAAAAACATCAAATTTACATCATAACTTCACAGATAATCATCTAAGCCAAGGGATGATGACTCTACCAGAATCATCAGTTTGCCACACAAACGATTGTCTGTCCTATGTACATGAAAATGAATTTATAAAGATGAGCATGGGAATGTCCACCTCATCTAGATCATGAAAATATTATGAAGATAATGTATTGTGTTGTATCTTATTACAGGTCATCTTCCAGTTCGAAAAACCTCGGATCCTTATGATAAAGCATTTCACCTGACATCAGAAGATTTACGACCTCATGCTTTAGGGGGCAACTGTTATAGACATATTTGGGCACTGCAACCCCAATCAAATATGTCCATAAACCAAGGGCTTCTAAAACCCTAAAAGTGTTGTTTCATACCCTAAAGGAACAAGGTCAGCTGATTACATCATTTCCTAGAAGTTCTCCCTGAAAAACTACTCAGAACTAGTTAAAACTGGACCATACAGGCTACTCAGTGCTAAGGGTGCGATGCATCTCACCTATTACACACAGGGGGTGCGATGCATACTGAAAATCCCTTCTATAGGGTGCGATGAGCGAGAGTAGACAAATGGCAGAGGCAGTTTGCTAAGTGGAAACCCAGGGAATCTTCTAGAAACTTCCCCTGTGACACTTGCCTCTCTGAATTAGCCTAGGGATGAGTAAAAGATCATGAAATATCCAAGTGGAACCAAGAAATATCAGTGAAAAGACACTAATCAAAATCCCAGAAGCTGGCTCACCCACCTGCAAATATCTATATATGGATCCCTCATCCTAGAGATCCAGAGGCTGGAATTTTTTATTTTGTAAGGAAGTATTGTTGGTTTCTCTGTGAAACATTGTAGTGTTGGGTGATCTAGCTGTTCATGTGGTGAAAAGGGCTTTCGTGCTGGGAGGATGGCACTGGATCAGACAGCTTGGTTATAATCCTCTCTTCTACTACTTCTATCAATAAAGTTATTTGAGTTTTCCTCCATCTACTTGTATATCTCTTAATCTTGTATTTGTGTATGCATTTGTATAGTTTTAATATATTGTTTATGGTTATAGATCTCTATGCTTTGATGGTATTTTGCTGCTTTGACTCTACAGGTGTTCTTTGAAGTGGGACAAGTGAGGAAGGAGTGGCGAAAGCTCTATCAAGGGAGAGAGGAAACAAGCAAGGAGCAAAGCAAAAGATTGAGGTTTGTACTCTATGCTTCTCTCTCATCTATCTGTCATAAAGGAAAACACAAGTGACTTTAAATTGTTTGTTTCTAAGATAGCTACCCATCTTAGTGAGACTAGCAGCTCTGAATGGACACTATTTTTCCTGATAGCATGGAGGGGGAAGGAACTTTGCAATATGGCAATCGACAATCAGAGGGATATTGCAATATACAATATCGGAATCGCAATCGGGAAAGAGGACGGGAGGAGATGTATGCAAAGGAAAAAGGGAAGGGCTAAGAGCGATGTATTCTGTGGGTCTCATCTTTATAAAAAGGATTGCGCATATTATAAATTATTTCAAAGGGGAAAGGGTCACGACTAGAGTTTGGAAAGGGTGAATGTGATTAGAATTAGAAATGGGGAAACACAACTAGAGTTGGAATGAATTACGGCTAGAGTTGGAATGGGTTACGGTTAGAGTTAGAATGGGTGAATGCGAATGAAATGGGACGAGTAAGAGAAATGCATTTTAGAGAATATGGGAATTTCTCCAAAATAATTAGAATGGATTTGTTCTTCCTCCTTAATCTCCAAAAATAAAGCACAACAACCTCTTTCAAAAAACAACACATAGATGAAAAGATAAGTTGTGGAAAACCTTGACTAATAAAGCTAAAAATATTTTTATGAGTTATCATGGATAACATTGTCTCCAATGGGGATGTTGCACCCCTATGGTGCAACAAAGAACCAACAGACTAGTTTCCTGACCATTGGGCTGATCCCAATTTGAAGACTACATCAAACCCACTTCACCAAACTGAAAATTAAATTGCAACATGTAATCTAAGCCTGAAGGAAATGCTTGCCCAATAGGCTTATTTACATCCTACTCTAACATCTGAAAATCCACTTGTTTAATTCAAGCGATATAAGATCTCCAATATAACCAGACAAAGAGTTGATCCAACACGTAGGCTTCTCGACTATGCTTGAACAAAATCAGTAATGGATCATATATGGACAACTCAGAATAAAAACGGAATCCATCACTTGAGCTTACAAATGAAAGAAACTTCACCTTCATTGATTATTGGAATAGACTTGCGACAGAACTCATCTTGAAACTCTAAAAGCTATTGATTTGTAAACAATGGAGTCACCATGAAGCTTCGATCTTTAATATCTTTTAAGAGTGGAGTCGCTAGGGTAATACCATAGCCTTCAAAACTTTTGAGCTTTTCGTCTCTTAGCAGATGCACCAAAATGTTATCAACCAGGCAAGTGGGGGTTGGGCTGTGTCAACCCTTCAACCCAGCGTAAATATTTCAAACCAGCTTTTGATTGGAAGTTAGCCCTTCCAATATTAGAGGGCTCTCTCAATATTGTTTTTTAAAATATAGATGGCTAACTTTGGTTTTCTATGTGATTTTTCAGGTGAAAGAGTTTGAGGATAGCCACCATTGGGCATGGATTCAATCAAATAAAAACAACAACAAACAACACTGTTTTATGGAAGCTAAGGCATCTTTGGTTTACTAATGTGGAAATGGACATTCACAGTAATCACAGCAAATTGAAGGAAGTTGGAGCAATGCAACATTGAATTCCAAGTAATCAAATAAGCTCTGAAAACTAATAATAAAGGAGCATGATAGGATAGGATTGAAACCAAAATGAATCTCAGGTTAAAACAGAGTATGATGCAACTGTATTTTATATTAATTGAAAACAATACAACAATTGTTCTCACATCATTGATCCCTTTTTTAGAGTAAAAAATCTACCTATTTATAGAGAAATGTCTCTTTACATAATCTTCCACCTAGGCTAGATCCAATCAACAACTATGAGATCTAATAACACCTTGAGCCTTCTCAGGGATTTTTTGTAACAACAAATTTTGAATACAAATGGGAGTCATATGAGTTGTTACAATAATTTAAAGCATGACACTGTATTGGTGGAAACTCGAACATTTGGCTCTTCAAATCTGTTGTGCTGTTTGCTGTTGAAACATGTTGAAAATGTCTCATTGTCTTATTTTCCTTTGTTGCTTTTGTTGTTATTTTAGTTTAATAATTTTTCCCTTTCACCTTAATTTATCCATTTATAGACTATTGGGAAATTTGGGAAAATAATTTTTAATTATAATATATCTATAGAAAAGGGGGCCAATTCTTTTGGAAATCTCATTGTGGTCTCCATTTACAAAGGAAAGCAGGAGGACCACCTCTCTCAGAACCATCCATTCAAGATGGGCCATGTGGTAGCTGGGGATTGGGGGAAAAGAATATAATCAGGGCAATGATTTATAACAACTACATGAATGGATGTCGGGAGAATGGAATGGTAAGTGAGAGCAGAATCAGGTGGGAGTGACGAAAAACCATTTTCAGAGCGAGGTAGGAGTGGTATACGGTATTGAGAGAGGGGGGTAGGAAATGTTGCAGCGGTGACATGTAGGGGTGGGATCAGTGGGGAGGAAACCACTTTTTCGACTCCCCCCCCCCCACCAAAAAAGGGAAACATGGCGGAAGGGACAAAAGGCCTGGGAGGCGTCGATCTTGGCATAATCAATCTAGGTCATCCAAAGATGGGGGGTGTTTAATTAATACGTGACCTTTGAAAAGACACAAACTCAACAACCCTTTAAATCCCTCGTATAAAATATCACACCCACCAACTTAGATTGCATCACAAATGGAGAGGGGCCTGTGTATTACATGGGGGGTATAGGATAGGTGAAACCAAAAACTTTAAAATATAGTGTAAAATCCTTTCAGATCCGACACAATCATAATGGTGGAGTTATCGCAACCGACAGAGAGTTTTTATCGGTGGGGACTTATCGGCGTCCAAGAAATGTGATATGCGATATTGACGGAGGGGGAAGGAACTTTGTGATATCAAAATCGACGATCGAAGGGATATTGCGATATACAATATCGCAATTGTAATCGGGAAAGGGGACGGGTGAAGATATATGCAAAGGAAAAATGGAAGGGTTGATAGTGATTTATTGTGCAGGTCTCAAATTTATAAAAAGGACTGTGAGATATTATAAAGTATTTCAAAGGGGAAAGGGTCATAACTAGAGTTTTAAAAGGGTGAATGCGGTTAGAGTTAGAAATGGGGAAACACTGCTAGACTTGGAATGAGTTACGATTAGAGTTGGAATGGGTTACGGTTAGAGTTGGAATGGGTGAATGTGGATGAAATGGGATGGGTGAGAAAAATGGGGTTTAGAGAATATGGGAATTTATCCAAAACAATTAGGATGGATCCATTCTTCCTCCTTAATCTCCAAATATAAAGCACAACAACCTCTTTTAGAAAAACAATAGATAGATGAAAAGATAAGTGTTGGAAAACCTTGAATAATAAAACTAAAAATAATTTTATGAGTTGTCATGGATAACAAAGGAGAAGGCACTGTGTGTTTGCTAGGTATGACAACAGATCCGATGTGTATAGAAAGAACAAAATCATAAGTAAGGATTGATTAAAGGAAAAGTATCAATATTTTATTTCACTTTTATTATGCATGTGATTTATGATTCTGGTATATGATGATTACATGTGATCTATGATTCTAGTTTATGATGGTTACATGCGATTTATTATTTTGATCTATGATGGTTGTGTTTTGAGCTAACTTGATGTGATATGTTTATACATGATGATTTGGTCAAAGATGCTAGTTTGACTTGTTGTGATAGGAAACAAACAAAACTGCAAGTGTACCTTATTGACGAGACACCAATGCATATGATTTGAAGTTATTTCAATTTATTTTGAATCTACTGGAAATTATGTGCTTGGTATAAGAAAGAATTACCAACAACAAAAAAAGGAATTTGGATAGGAAATAATTTGTTGGTAAAGAACTTCAGGAGCAGGGCCGTTGTGGGACATTGTACCCAATAGTATCCATTGATTTCCATGAGAATTCTATGACCGGTATGATGGTTTTAAGGCAGGGATATGCCTTGGTTTCTGGACCTTCTAATGTGAGGAAACCTTGTCGAGGGGTGGAATCCCAGGATGGGGGTGCCAATGGAACTTGGAAGGTGTGTGATTGCATGGAAGAGGGAGATCAGGTTTCTTGAGGGACTTTATAGTAGAGAAGGGAAGGTTGGGGATATATTTGTTTTGGTCATTAGCATTTCGAGATGGAATCAAATGCACTTTGGGAGTGTCCCCTGGAACAATGAGCTGATAATTGTTCATTGAGAGGATAAGTAGCACATGATTATAATGTTGGTCATTGGATGCAAATTTGACCTTGTAGTGGATTCTAGACTTCTTGGGAAGGAGGTGAATCCTAGTATTACTTTGAGGGTGGAAGTGTGAGCCTCTTAATTTCCTTGTTGCAGATTCAGGCATCATATCCTTTTATTTGTTGGTTGAGAAAATGTGCTTATGTGTATATCTATGTATTATAGTAAATATTGTATCAAGCTAGATTTATAAAGCTCCATATAACATATGATTATTTGATGGGTGAAGAAAATGTATGTGTGTATATGTGTTTATTTTGTAAATACTAGAACGAGTTGTGTTATAAATATCCATGGGTAGTATGTTTTGTTTTGAGTGGTCTTGCTAGTTATAGGTGTCATTGAAAACCAAGGATGGTGTTCCCCCAAGGGGGAGGGTTCTGTAATAGCCCTAGTTAAAAAAGCATATAAAAATATAAGACCATGGTTTTCAGGCCAGGAGTAACTCCAATTTTGGCAGAAAACTGATTCATACTTATTCCATAAGTAACCCATTATTATATACAATAGGGAGTGATTGTTCAGTTCATCTCCCGATGACTGTTCACCTTCCCAATTAATTTTATTTACGTAAAATACCCAATCATGAAGATTAGGTGTCCACATTCCCCCCTTAATCTGAAGGGATGTTGGTGAGTCCAAGCATCATTCTGAATCGTTCTAGCTTTTCCCTTCCAAGTGCTTTGGTGAAGATGTCTGCAATTTGCTCATTTGTGGAATAATGACGAAGATGGATTGTTTTGGCCTCAACATGATGTCGAATCAGATGATATTTTGTATTGATATGCTTTGTTCTATCATGGAATTTTGGGTTCTTGGCCAACTTTATTGCAGAGGTGTTGTCAATCATGAGTGGAGTTGATTGTACTTGTTTTACCTGCAAATCTTCAAGAATTTTCCTGAGCCACACAATTTCTTTTTTTGCTTCAGCTGCTGCCACGTATTCTGCTTCTGTTGTGGAATCTACTGGAACTGATTATTTGCATGATCTCCAGGAGACAGCTCCTGATCCAAGACTCATAGCATATCCTGAAGTAGACACCCCAGTTTCTTTCTCTCCATCGAAGTCTGAATCAGAGTATCCAATCAAGCTGAAGTCGTCTACCTGTGTATACTCGATTCCAAGGACTTGAGTTCCCTTCAAGTACCTTAGAACTCTTTTTGCAGCAGACCAATGTCCCTCACAAGGCTTTCGCATAAACCTGGAGAGGATTCCAACCGCAAATGAAATGTCTGGTCTGGTAGTAGTGAGGTAGATGAGACTTCCTACAAGTTGTCTATATTTTGTTGCATCCTCAAATTCCTTTCCTTCAATAGATGTGAGCTTTAAGTTTTGTTCCATTGG